>JAHZMV010002109.1:0-61400 GCA_027743765.1 Coecobrya sp. COE2
GGAGGATGACGATGAAGCAGACAAGGATGACGCAGCAGAGAGCGATATGACATCAGCAGTGAAGAGTAACCTCAAGTTTCTCTGTGTATAACAAACAATGGTAAAAAACATGATTATTATATTTAGTTAAATTAAATTATTATCCTACAATAATTATCATTGTCATTGTGTTCTTGTTCATATTATATATATTTTCCCTATTTTGTAAACTAATTTACAAAACTGTAGTATTATCAAGGTCATTAAATTAATTATCGTTAAATCAGCAAAATTGATTTGCGTCAGAGAATACACTTGATTCAATACAAAGCATACCTAAACCTCTCGTCTTTGTTCATTTTTGGCATAGAGCGCACATTGCCCCAATAACGCGGGGCATTTGAATGCCCTTCAATTGTCATATGATGTCTTATAACAAACGGAGTAGTTTTCAGATGATAAGTCAATTTCCACCCACTCATCCTTATCATTAGAGTCAAGATAACACCTTTTTTTCAGGTGACCACACTAATTATTATTTTGGATTTGGATATAATTAAGTGATTAGTTTAGTGATTGGGTTGAAGTTAAATTATAGTATTTGTTTAGGGATTTAAAAAAATAGTAAACTATTTAATGCAGACGTCATCATGTGTCATTTGAAGAAAGCTGTGTCATCATGGCAGGGTGAAGTAAAAAGATAAGGTGTTTAAGAAGACACACATGATAAGATAGGCTGTGTAATAGGCTCTCTGGATGGTAGAATATTAATTGAGGTTTAAAGAAGATTAAAAATAGGTTGGGATAAAAACAGCTGTGGCATCTGGTCTGGGAGAGGGGGAGGATTAATTGTGTTTTTAGTGTGTTAATTAAATGATGTATAGTATTTGTTGAAGAAGTATAGAGAAGGATTAAAGCGTGATGTCACGAGATTAGGGTAATTGTTGGTTTAAAGTGGGAGACTGAGGAAAAAATAATTAAGAGTGTTTTTGTTGTAAATCTGGTGAAATGGTAACAGTTGGATGACAATTTGTGGGGTGACGATGAGGTTGGAAGTTGGTTTATTTCTGAGTTATTGATTTGTTGTTGTAAAGCGGGAGTGTTTTGGGTGAGGTTCCCCGGGTGTTTTATTAAGAAGGGTTAAAATTGTGGAAGCCAGTTTGGTTTCTTTGTTGGGAGAAATGGAGCAATTGTCGAAGAATGTTAGAAGGGTATTTTTAAGTCAAGTCGTATTACGTTGGAGTCTTGGTCTCATATTCGTCCTATGGGCTTTGTCAGCCGTTCCTTGTGCTTCGGTAAGTTGCCCGTTTTATATATAATCTTTATAACCGTTTTTAATTGTTATGAAGGGACTTTTATTGATTGTGGGATTCCACTGCGGTATTCTTAATATTTACAGGCACAAGCTGGTCAGTACTACAACACAAGATGTAAGTGCATCTGTCCTGATCCTCAAGTAGTTTTTTCGAACAGTACATCCGGAAGTAGCAGCTCCACGTCAAATTCATCTAACCGCACTTTGTATATCAGTAATGCAGCCCCACCGAATAAGTGGTAAATGTTAAGCTACTTAACATACTAAATTGTTAACAAAAATTCGATGTATTGTTTTACTTTAAGGAATTCAAATTATTAATTCTTCCTTTGGCGTTTTTCTAGCACGTGTGATTTCGTAGTCTTGCCTGAAATCTATAAAACAATCAACATAAAAGGCAAAGAGGGGGAGTTTTGCCCACGTTGTGAGTGCAAATATGAAAGCAGAAACCTACAAATTATAAAGGTCAGAAAATATTCTTTTAATTATCACCAAAATTAAAGCATTCAATGTGCTAATATACTAATTATGTTGTTTTCAGGTTGTAGTCATAATAGTAATGTGGGTAGTGTCTCTGCTCGTTATCTACATGCTATTCCTAATGTGTTTGGACCCCTTGGTCAACAAGCGGATTAAAAGCACTGCGTATCAGGAGCACACCAACGAGGACGTAAGCCTGTACTAAAGCTTTTGATAGCAAAATTTGTCATCAAATTAGGGAACAATGAGTTATTAACTTTACAGGACGAGTCAGTCGGTGGAGGCAGAACCTCTCATCCCATGCGGGTAACCGGCTCGTCACTATCGGCCGTATCGACAACATCAGTTTTGGCAACTAGTTCAGGGCCAACATCCTCCGCCGCGGGAGGTGTACTCAACCGAGTGGGCCATCAACAGAGCAAATGGAAACGGCAAGTGCAGGAACAACGGCGAAACATCTATGATCGGCATACAATGTTAAACTGAAAATGGTTACTACACCTAATTTTTACAAATTCAAACCAAACAATTTTTAAAGACTTTTTTGTTTTTGCTCGGTTTATTCTGCTCTGTTTTTGGTTTACGATAGTTCGTTACCGTTTAAGTTACTGAAAGAATAATTAAGTAAGGATCCAAAGTGAAGTGAAGACTTTGTACAGATTGCAAAATGCAAACAAAAAACTAAGTGATAACTGTAATTATTATTACAGATCTTGTTATTTATTTTGGAAGTGCAGTGTATATTTCAAAATTCAATCGTGCTTGTTATCCATTTCGTAGAGAATTGCATCAATAGTTTTCTCTATACCAATTAAAGTATAATTTTACAATAGATTGTAATCTCAGTCTCCCGATTCATTAAGTTTGTTTAAGAAAATAGCTTACCCTGTTACACTACACATTCAACTAAAAGTGTGTATTTATCGTTAAAACTAGAACCGGTTTTTGATTTTGACATATTCTAGAGATATTATTCAGAACAGAGAGCAGCTTTGCTCGTTGCCATATATGGACTGAAGTTTTTTTCGATGAATGCTTTACTACTATGTTATAAATCCACTATTTAGTGTAGATTTCACAAAGTCACTCATAATTATTTGTAATTACATAGTATCAAATAATGCCCGTCTACTTACTATTAGTTGAGAGTTACAATACCCTTAAATATAATGTACATTAGATATTTATTTACTTTTAGTTGTTTACCCGCCATTCGTGATCGAACAATTGTTACTAATGTTGGTCCGAAAAGTTTTCAAAATTATAAATTGTCTACATTTTCTTCGTCATTGCCGATCATTTCGTATGAGATCACGTGGAACATTAAGGAAACAAGTTGTATAAGGAAAACGCCGGAAACGAGTGACTAATTATTGCAATTGTCACATCCTACCTCTCATATGTCACCAATTAACGTGGTCAACTGGACCCATTTGGTGACATGCAGATATATAAAAGAAGGGAATTGTCAATTGGACGCGCATCCCTTTCTAGCTCACCCGCAATTTTTTCTCTGAAATTATATATAAGTACATATTCGAATACTGAAAAACATTAAATCAATAGTCAGTTAGCATGATAGAGTAAATTTGTAATATTGTTAATGTGCATTCATTTGGAATACAAGAAAAGGCCTCTTCGTGTTGTCTTTTTCTGTACGTCTGGGAATTTATTTAATTACACAGTATGGTTGTATTATTATCGTATAATTATTTTCTTGCGCATTCCATACTGAACACGGAGTTCTTTTCTGGTTATATGGAAAAGAGCAGATAATTATTACTTGTTGTAATTTTATCTGTGTGTCTTGTCTATTACAATTTATGTTATCTTGGAACTACTAAATGTATCAAACCCTTTACCTATATTTGCACTGTTTCCGTATCTCTATTTACTGATTTACTGTATTTTTATTTAACTTGAAGCATGTAAGCAGTCAGCGTTTTTCACAGTAGTTTTCTCAACGTCTTCAATAAATCTCTAAATTAGTTTAATGAGAAATTAAATTTGCCGTTTCATTGATCATTTTCATTATCATCAGTGGACAAAGTAATATTACGACGAGGAATGCATCATGACAGTAAGGCGAAATGAGAAAGGAATCAACTGGATAAGTAGTTAATTTTGTAATAATTGACATTTTTATTGGTTTTCATGTTCATTGTCATCTCCTATAATTATATTTCATATATCAATACATGATAACAGTAGCACAAAAAACTCAATAACAATAATATCCTCAACTCTTTTTTTGAATTGAGCTACAAAAAAGAGACATAAGCATGGTAAAAATTATAATTGAAATTGATCATCAGTGTGCGTAACTTACTGGTTAATTAAAGGCAACTTATCATGTTACTTGTTTTTTAACAGTAGCGAATGAGTATTGTAGGACAACGAAAGGTAAAGTAGACCTTGCTATCATCAGTAACTGTA
Organism: Coecobrya sp. COE2; assembly: GCA_027743765.1. Taxonomy (NCBI): domain Eukaryota; kingdom Metazoa; phylum Arthropoda; class Collembola; order Entomobryomorpha; family Entomobryidae; genus Coecobrya; species Coecobrya sp. COE2. The sequence goes on from JAHZMV010002109.1 coordinate 4,211, forward strand.
TTAAATCTAACAAAAGTTAAATGGAACTGATCAACTATTTAAAACTGTGCTCTAAAAATGAGGAAACGATTATGTAGAGTTAACTAATTAAGTTCAGTAATACCTTTTTCGCCAGTCACGTCGAAAATTTTCCAAGCTTGACATTAGGGATTCAAATATTTTATATGAATCCAAAATCTTGGTAAATCCATTTTACAAAAGTAGCTTATCAACCTGTCTAATATAATATGTATATATATTATGTGTAATAATTAAAGTCTTATTTTATTGATGTTTTTTCCTTTGAGTATAGCGGTTTCATAACTCTGAAAAAGCTGAAATTTTCTTAACTGTAAAAATTATCTTAACATGTTCGCCAAGAATGGCATTTATATAGCTATCTTTTAAAAAATCTTTAATTATTTCTCCAACTACTTGACCTGTATTACAGTATAATTAGTGTATACATTAGCAATGTAAAAGAGACGTGTAAATTCCTTACATTGTTCAGAGTTCAGGATTCTCTATTGATGATATTATTTACACTTCTGCAGCTAACGGCCTATTAACTAAATCTGTAGAACTACCAGAGGACAGCATCTGAAATTCCAGAGCTCCCTCATAACATCCAAAACTATTAACTTATTTTTTACCAATCATTAACTTCAATTAGTCGATATTTTAAGTACAAACCAAGGCAGGATGATTTTTTAAAAAGTCAACTTGAGTTTTAGTCAAATCATATCATATTGTCAGAATTTTTTTCTCTTTCATTAAAGTACCGACATCGATAGCTTATTTATCTAGCTACGCAACTTAACTATTTTATTATCAATTTTATAATTAGGCATTATGTTATATGATTAACGCTACCTGCTAGAGTGTTGAAAAGATTTTTTTTAGAGAGAATCATATTAAAAGACTGTAAGAAACACACTATATGGCTAATATTTTTTAGTAGATAAGTTAACTCATAAGATTAAACTGGGGCTGTGCTCCCGGTTCCAGAAAGCTGTTGGATTACAATTTTTTCAATAAATAGGCCATTAGTATATAAACTTGTATTACAAGGAGGCAGATAAACTTATAAATATGATAAGTGGGCGTAACCAGATTCTCAAATATTGCACAACGTTCACGGTTAAGTTTCCCTTAAAATTAAACTACACCACTAATTAAGTACATACGAGCTTTTATTATAGAATACTGGAATGACGTGTGTGTGTTTTGAATGATATGAAGTTCCAAAGTCTGGCTGTGGCTGAACAGGAATCATTTTAAAATGTAACCGTAAAATATACTAACGGGTATTTTGCACACAGAAATTAACACAATTCCTCTATATTGTACATAAAGCTTTTATGGAAAATTTCCAGGACAAAGTTCACAAAATATCCGAAAAGTACACAGAGAGAGCAAGCTCATTTAAAAGGGAAAATCAATTCACTTAAGCTTAACTGTATAATTTATATACGCTCCCTTGATTAAATGTGTCAATTCCTGCACTTTAACAAACTTTATGATTATCATCTTAGCCTCTTAACTTGCCTGCACCAGAAATAGTGTGTTTCTCTAAAACCCTTAGCGAAAATCTCTGTGTGACCGAAGAACTCTGGAAGAAATGTGTTGCTATCATGTACTTGTCTATTACAATAATTATAATTATAACTTATTCATATACAATATAATTATCAAGTTTAATTGGAATCGGAAATATTGCCATTAAAGATTTACCACACGTGTTTGGTAAGCATACGTTTTTTTCCTTCAGTTACAGTGAGTGTTTCTGTCTGACACTTGCATAAAATGTGCTTTTCAATTAAATTCGTCGAGTTCAATAATGTAAGCAATTAACTATCTACTGTACAGTTCATTGTCCGCCACCGATAACACTAACTATTAATGTACGGACCATATAAAGTTTAATACTTCTGTACATTGTCGAGCATCTAACCTTGAATTTTTTCGTTAGCTTATTCAGTTTTCAATACTTTCAAATGTTTTGGTACGGGCAATAATAAAATATATAAAATATTTGAAAACAGACACAAATAACGACCACAATATATTTTTTTGGTTTTTGTACCTGCTAAAAAGTTAATTACAGTTTACTCTGCTAGGCTATTCTAGTGATACTTTCTGCATGATAATATTACAATTACGTACCTAATACGAAATTAGATCTGAGCTATCTATGACAAGAGCTATATAATCTTACGAATTATGCATCACAATCATTAACAAATTAAAATTGCTTTGAGATCCATAGTTGAGATTCATTTGAACAATGAAAGTTTACCTATGACTAGAGTTAAATTAACAAGGAGAAACGTACAGAAAATTATAATTAACCTTTAGTTTTCTTCTTGCTACTTTTCTTTTTTCTAGGTTTTCGGGGCTTATTATTATTCCCTTGTATACTGTCTTCTTCTTGATGCGGTTCTGCAACCGCCACCGCTGGTCTGTTTTGGTCATTCCGCCTGGATGACTTGAGGTCTTTAGATAGGTGACTACTGCTACTTAATTTTTCAGTGTTTCCAGTCAATAGAATCCGACCATTGATAAGTTCCTCTTTGACTAAGGCGCCGTTCATGACTGGGTGAACTATCCCATTCCCATCCTTCTGATTTCCTGGGGTAGTCATTGGAAAGTGGACATTATTGCCATTAAGTTTTGCTTGTGTTTTACAGACTTCTTTTCTGCGACCATCCCGAGAGTAGGTGACGTAGAAAAATTTGCCAAAGAGCACCAAGAAAGACAACATGTAGAGGAACAACCACCAGAGAATCCATTCGGGATAATTACAACGGTTTACCCACAAACCGACCGAACACACCACGAGCGTATAGCAAAATTGGGTCTGAAAAAAGTGAAAATTACAACAGGATTAGTATTCATTCTACTTCTCATATAGCCCCTTTTGTTAAAATTAGTAATGTTTAATCCATTAAGTAAAATATCTTACAATTTGAATCATGGTCATGAACTTTTTAAATTTTCGTGAGATTTTCATATTGGTGGCTGTCATTTGATAGTAAACGTACATGAATACGTGCACCCAACTATTCACCATGGCAATGATAGCAGCTGTAATAGAAAATAGACCATGGTAATAATATAATTGTCTTACTGATTATATTACAAGGAATAAAAGAACTGATTAGTTAAAATATCTTACTCGTTCCCCCAGGGGCAAACTTTACACCAATCCATGTCGCTGGAATGATGGTAGAATGATGATAGAGATGAAGAAATGTCAACTGTTTATTTTTCTTCTTCCACACCAGAAACACGGTGTCTATTAGCTCCAATATTTTTGAAAGATGGAACAAATATAGCAGTGTCATCACCTGTCATCAGATATAGAGAAAAACATGAGTATTGAAATATTAGGCTCACGCAATAAGTCATTTATAAACGTAATTACAATTAATAGCACGTGTGCACTAACCCATTTAGCAGAATTGCCTTCAGGCTCCAAGGGCTCACATAAAAAACTATAGTTCATGGATAGCACGTGTTGTGTAAGCTGAAATAATTAAAAAAACACAGAGCATATCAATAAATAGGTTTATGAGGTTCACAGATAACTATCATAATAAAAACGTTGATAGGACAAGACTGATATAAGAGCCTTACTGCAAGCGCAAGAAAGCCGTTGACATTAATGGTAATAAAATTATAGTAGCAAAGAAGACGCTGCACCATCCCACACGGTTGACGATTCCTCATGTACTTTGGTCCCAGCATTAAAGTTAGGATCAAATATATTAGCACACAGGATGCAGCCACATCCGGATTATGCATCATTGGGTACTCCAACGCGCGTTCGTCTATTAAAAAGGGAAATTAATTAGCAATTAGGATTACTTACTTTCATCATATCAATACCAAAATAGAAATTAGTTTATTGTCCTACCAGCCGTGTCTATAATTTTCCAATAAAAGTTAGCAAAATAGCTAAGACCCGGGATTTTGGCCAGTGTGGTGATCAACACCGGGTTTAATTCTGATTCCGTTCCCCACAACATGTTGCACTGTTTAAAACAACCTAACCAGCTACGCCTTAACTTTAACTGAACAACTTTACTGTTGGTGGTGGTCAGAGTGGTTAAGCGAATCTGCAGTTGGCAGTTTTTTCCTTCGTCTAACTATAACTATTCTTATCTTACTTTTAACTTATCCGTTTCTCCATTAAATCCAACATCATTATTAAAATAAGCTATTGCATATTACCCCAATGTGAAACCATAACATTGAAGTATTTTACTGGTTTCTTAACTTAATTATGTTTTGGTATCCTAATTAAATATTTTTTTCTTGACTAGATCCCTACTCACTGTGTGACTAGTAATTGTAAAGTAAATTGATGTATTGCTAACTCTCTATAATGCAAACTTTCCACACCACCTACACAAGAGAAAAGGAGCTTTCCTACAATTAATTAATTTAATTGTAGTACAGCCTTGCCTTCTCTCTCGTTAAAACTGGAAGGGTGAGGAAGAGGAGAGCCGACGGAGTGACTGATGTGCTGACACCCGTTTTATTTATCATTTTTTCTCCTCGAAAATAAACTGTGGATTTGGAGAAAGTGCTTGAGTGTCACGTCACCCCGTTCACTCCAGAGCGGCTGCACCCTACTTTTCCGGGCTTTGTTTCCTCCAATGGCTTGGGTTAGGGAGGAAACCGTCCGCTGTCGGCATTGCGTTGCTGGGCGACACCAAACCAAGCATTTCTTCTTGTTCCATTCCAATTCCATATTATATGTGGCTTGTCGATATAGCGTATTTGATGCGCCAAATAATTTCGATAAAGTCTATTAGAACAATAATTAGTTTTAACTAAATAATACGTTAGAGGTTACAGGCAAGGTCAAATGTTTTGTCATACGCCATATTCATATTTGCATGAAAAATTATTTGTTTGCAGACATTTTCCGCACACGCCATTACATTGTTTTATGTCAATATGATACTGATGAAGTTAATAGAAACGGTAGATTTTAAATTTAAATCGTGGACATTGTGATTGTGATTATGCTTACGGATTTTATGGTACCTATACATGTTTGAATTGGTGACGATTCGATTGGAATGAGAGAAAAACATGGGACGTTGACAGTTGATAAAGTTGTAGAAACATTGACGCCAATTTTGTCTGACTCAGCACAACCCTTGCTTATATAGATGAATGGAAAGCATATATATTTTTTTATAAATAATGCATACATTTTGTTTACTTATCTAATCTAATATGTTTAGCAGACCTGTAACTAAAGTTTTTAAAGGAAAAGTTAGTGCCCGGATTTCGTCTGTACACGCTCTAGTTAATAGCAATTCGTAAATATCATGTATGTTAATTTTAGGTACTAAATGTTTCTAACGATCTATACATGCATAATATATCTATACCATGGAATAAATCATTAATATGCATTTCTGAATGGGTAATAACATAATATTATACCATGTTTGGTTTATTTTTCCGTACTATATAGCATACATTTTATGGGGATATGTATAAGGACAATTGACGGGGATGAGGGAGTGGAAAGATGCCGGATTTGCACGGACTGCAACTTTGAATTAAAAATAAAATAATATTTTTTCATGTTACGTTGCTGATGGTTCACACTTTGTTATTTTTTTCTATATGTTCATATTTAACATCTCCCAGAGCCCACTTTTTGTTCTTTTGGTTCGATATGCTTGAGTTGCTACGTTAGGAAATCTTTTCAAATCTATCCAACCAATAAGTCAACTAACAACATGAAAAATATGAATAATGTAATAATGATAATAATAGCTGCTGCATCATCTCATAATCATAACGTAACGCAAACTAGCTCATAAAATGATGTGTTGCAGGTACCGTTCAGGGATGATGGGATGAACAGAAAAAAAAAATATTTGGTGGTGTGAAAACCAAAGAACAGTCTCAAATGCCGAACAATAATCTCTTTCTATTCATAAGAAGGATCAATAAAGATAATCTGAAGATTAAAAATGAACTGTGTAAACCGTCCAACATTCTATTAACTGTAAACGATTCTATAAACTGAATACTTTTAAGACGTTCTAAAATTAAGTTCATTAAAGGTTAACTAATTCACACGACTTTAGTATTTTGTTATGCTACGTGCATATTTGTATACATTATATACGATTTATTCTTACAAAAAAAGTATAAAAGTATAATATGCTTTTAAAATACGTTAGTAATCAAAACCGAAGTTAATAAGTTTCAAGGCTTATTTTTAATTAAAGGCACAAGCCCAGTAAGAAACTTATCCTCCCCGACACATTCATACGCTACCTCAACGTCGCATATCAAGCATTGATTTCCCTTGACTGGTTCCACACATTTTCCACAGTACTTGTGCTCGCAACGGTTTGTTGTGTAAATTGTTTCGGGGATGCTACCACTATTGGAAAAAGAAGAAAGATGACAAAAATTAAATTTAGCAGTAAACTAACACCAATCAACGACTTTTATGTCAACATTTCAGCATAGTGTAATCGCCAAATATTACCATTTGACGCAACGCAGGTAATCTTTAAAGCGTCGGATGAGCTTTAAAGTCTCCTTAAAAGGAGCTTCCGAATCTGGAGGGGGTTTGGTATTCTTGTGAGAACTCATCCCGATCCTTGATCGTTAATATTCCCTCCTTCCTTACTATCTAGTGGTGGTAACTATGCCCCCTTGACTTCTGAAAACTAAAAGCACAATTAATTAACTACTTTATGAATTAACACTAACAAAAGTATATAAAAAAGGAACATAAATATATACGCCCGGATAATTAAATACTTACATTTAACTTTTTTAACACCTTCCGTGAATCTCTTTATAGCACTTGTGGATACAAGATACGGCAGCTGCTCTAACAGTTTTAATTAACCTTAACTGCGAACACCAAAAATGAATCAGGCAGCAGATTAGCTTTCAAACTTGTTCAGGTTCAGCTGTGGATTAAAAAACTTTATTTTGGTTTCTATCTCCAAATCTCCATCCAACAAAGGAGATTCTCAGAATGCCCCATCTCAAAAACAAAGCTTTTCACTCCTTCAATTCATTTCCTTACACTTGTTTACTGGCTTGCTTGCTCACACGTGTCAGCATCAACATTCAACATCGCTAAAAAATTATCGTAATTAGTAAATTATGCATGCATTTTATCACATGAGCATTTCTAGAGTTTAATTGTAAACGTGCATTGTATTTCATTTTTAATCTTAAGATTCTTTCTATTGCTCCCTCTTATTATAGAAATTACTGGTCTGCAGTTGAGACAGTTCTCAGGTTTACACACAATCCAATATTTCATACTCTACCTACTTTTAATATACGGTCAAAACTCCAAAAGAATGAAAAAAGGTACGGACAGGTGTATTATAAGTTCCGTCATAAGAGACCTGTTTCACACGTCTGTTTCAAAAAATAATGTTGGTGTATAGTTTTGTAAAGATTTTGAAATTTTGTATTAAAAACCGATATATCCAAACCTGGTTGCATCACACATTCAATATTGCAGTGTGTAAGAGTGTGAGTGACGTCTTTAATTATTCACAGTCAGTATACCTAATCTGTTTTGTAAGGCCCTGTCCCTTTTCAAGAACACTTTTTGATCTCGATGTAGGAAATATATATGCCATACGAATTGATTTATGTGTTTTTCAGGCAATCAATCGTAGAGCGTGTGAAAGAAACAATAGGACAGGAAATGTTGAGGAAATTAATTTTATCGACTCAAATAGCAGCACCGAGCTAATTTATATTGAAACACAAGGCGTGAACCAAATAAATAGCTTTAATCATTTTGTCCCTTTAAAATCAAATCTTTCCTCGAAGAAAATGTATGTATGTTTGTATACAGGTAGTACTTACAATTAGACCCAGATGCCTATTCCTTCTTTTGTACCTTTATAATAATGGCTGTATAAATTGCAATATTTGCATAAAATATTGAATAGCATGAATTTCTTAGAAATATTCCGTTTTGTCTGAGAGTGTCTTTCAAACAGGTGTTGACGGCGTCATGTGTCAAGAAATGATGACTGATGACCATTACAAAATTTAGTGTTCCTTGTCTAGTAAAAAGCTCTGTACACACTTCATTTTGTTCACACTTCACACATGTCTAAGTGTGTCTTGATCATTTTATAGATAGTTGAATGTTTCTACAGTAAGTAGCGCCCGAATAACTATCATTATTTCGTCTATATATTAGCATAAATAATTTACCTATTTAAAAATACTACATATATAAATTAAAAACAGAAAACTTTTTTATTGATTAAACTGTCTTAAATATTTTGCTAACCTAATTCATCGAAAATGTTTCGCACTTCCTATGTGCATATGGGTGGCATGACCAAGGTTAAGGACTACGGAACGGATTTTTTCGCGGGGCGACGTGAGAATCTAATGAATGTAACATAAAAATTATTATTTTCGGTATCACTCACTACTCCGCGACAGTTGAATTCCATTAAGAATTGACAGTTAATACTGTTACAGGTTTGCTTAGTCATTCTCATACTTAGCGTGATTTTATAGGTGAGAGGAGCAGATGTCAACGCAGCAGCATCAAGGAATGTCATCATCACCACCACACCACCGGCAGGAAAAGAAAGGAAACGAAAGCTTGTATGTGCGTTGATTAACTGAAAATTGAAAATGAAAGAAAGTTGTCAATGAAGAATTGAACGTTAATGAGGATTGCTGCTGTTACTGAGAGTAGAAACCATCATCATCATCGACAGTACAATTATTACGTCTGTTGCGTTTGCAAAAGAAGCTCATTGCACAAACAATACTGTATTCAAGGCTCTCTTTTTTTTGTACCTATAATAATCATACTTTGAATTACTCTTAATACGAGTAAGCACACATAACAGCATTAAATATTATTTATCCTTTTTTATTAAAGGCAGACACACACAACATTTTGGTAGTTTACAAGGATGACGTTGATGACAAGTAGTTGGTGCGATGCTAATTGAAAAAAAAATGAAATCAAGACCAACAAACAAAAAAATTCTCATTTCTCCCTCTCGTCACAGCAGTAATCATAGCTACTCATCAACTGTAGACAATAATCAGGCTAAATATTGTGTAGCAGGTAAAATAAAATAATGGTAAGGCACAACAGGACAAGAAGGTGTACAATCAAAAAAATAAAATGCCAACAGTTCTATATCCCCTGCTGTTCAAGTGAACTACCTAAATGAATCAACGCTGATATAATAACAAGCTTGTAAATGGTTAGTAAAATAGTCAGCTCGTTTATATATTTTTTTCAGTAATTCATACTTTAAGTCCGACACTCCAACCAGAAAAAGCAGCAGCAGCAGCAGTGAACAAGATGATGATCACAACGGCATTTTCCCTGTCATTGTCAATGTACCGGCATTTATGTTAGTGGTGATGATGATCAAGCTTATAAGAAGATACCTCCTCCTCATCAACATCATCTTTCCTATTTCCGTCTTCCTCTTCTCTTTTTTTTACAATTCTTGCATTCTCAACTCACAACAATTCAACCGACAACAATAACTTCTAATTTTTTTACAGAAAAAAAAGCCTGTCGACAGTATTTTTTGTTAAAGTTGTTACATTTTTTTAAAGCTAATTCTATGCTCTTTGGTGAAGCCTTTTGTGGTGTGGCATGGTAAAGTAGGTAGTATGCATGTATTTCTATTTTAGAATATTTTTTCAAGTGCAAGTGCAACAACGAAACTGCAAATTGCACAGACAATAACAATACCGTGATGATGATTATGTGATTGGGAGTATGATTACCGGTATTGTTCCTGTGTTTGTTGTTGATGAAGAGATTCAGTTCAGCTTAAAAAATTCATACTCATCATCAACATCACGTATCGTACAACAAGAGGGAAAGAAACGGAGAAGAAAATAGTGTTTGTTGCAATTTACTTTTACACAGTACAAATATAACAACCATGCAATTTGTATCGAGTTGGGAATCATGGTTTCGTTAAAAAAGTTGACGATGATGATAATAAATATAATGGAAGAAAGCGTTGTTCACCCTCGAATAAACTTATTATGCTCTGCTCGTGTCCCGTATCATCGTCACTTTTTCATGTAACGTGCTTGCTACGTGATACGTACAGAGTTCCGTTGCAGAAGAATTTTCAATGTCAGGAAAAGAATCTATAATATCATGGCTGTAACTTGTCAGATGAAATTTTTGATTTGTAGGTTGTATCATCATCATCGTCAGTTTCACAAGAGATTTTTTTGGCGTGGAAAATGCATTGTTCTGTTATTATTATGTAATCATCAAGAAAGTAAGAACGTGTTCAGAAGTGTTAGCTCTAGTTTTATAGTTTATAGGCACATTAATTGCATCCATGAAAAATATGTAAAATGGAGAAAGAAAAAATGGGTTTATTCTGCTTGAGGCCATTTTGAAATAAATAATTTGATTATGAAAACAAAGCTCTCTGTTTTAAGATTTGCATACCATGTACATCTGCGCATGGGTAACAATTGGATTTCGAACAAGTATAATTCACGCCAGGTGAACAGAATTAAAAAGTTTGGCCTCAAATGACAATTCTGTTAAATTGCGCGTTTGTCTCTCTGCATCATCATTTGGATTAACTAAAAAGATGTTCATATTTATGTCTGAGGGTAAGGATACAGCTTTTAATAATATGTACTCATCTTCATACCCGTCTACTTGATTTAAAGGATTTTTTTTTCATATAAACCGTTTTAAAGACGGTCTATGCTGGTGGTAAGGTGATCTAATGGAACATTACCTTATATTTATGAAGGAATGGTTAGTGAACCTTGTAAAATAATTGTGCTTGATTGTGATGAGACCTATAATGTTCTGGTATATAACTGCAAATAATATTACCTATATGCTGTTATGCATTATTTGTTGTTGCACAGGTGAAACAATAAAAAAGACAAGAGAATTTTTCAGAGCCCAATAATAAAAGCTAGTTTTAACTCTTGAGTGGATATTAAATATAATAATAAGCTACCCAACGCAATAACTTTTTGTAAAGTAAAAAAAAATATGCTGTTGCACACAGTCAAACTGGCTCATCTTCCTGTCATTGTTGTGTGTGGCGTTACATATGCATGCATATCTCTCTGGTTGCTTCTTCTCCACTCTTTTTCAACTTGCATTGTTGTCGTATGCAAAGCTATAGTAAGGCAAACTTGAGCAGTGCAAGAATTATTGTAGCGCTTCTGTCGCTGCTGCTGTTGAGGTGCGTTACAGGTGGGAAAAGAGCTGATAGCTGAAACATCGTCGTTACACCATCAGTTCGAAAGAAGCTGTGACACAAGACGCATCATATCAGCTCGCATGAACGTGTTTGGTGATGTATTTGTTTTAACGTACAAGATTTTTTTCCCAGAGAGCTATACAGTTGATAGTGCTTAACAGTGTAGTATTTCGACTGAAAAGTGTCTCACCTTCCCCCATCAAAAAAACCTTTGTTCATCTTATAAGCCTTTTCAGTGTTTGGCCTTATCATTCTAGATTTGAACTCGTAACAACTCATTAACTTTCTATTAAGCAAATGACGTAGTTTTCATGTGAGTTGAAAAGGTGACCTTTCCAGTTGGGAATTTTCAACGGACTTTGGTCCGGTCGTCGGTTCGGTATCCATTATTGCTGTGCTTGTACGCATATGCATATGGGAATTTATGGATGGGATTTTTTTGTGGAAAATGTTAAATCTAATGTATCTTTAAATGTTAGTAGTCTTTATCTGTTTCAGTAGTATTCTTGGTTATAATCTAAAAAAAAGTATATACATTTTGTTCCGGATTTCGCAATAATTGCTACGTCCAAGTGTTGTGATTAGTCCCAGTAGGCGGTGAAAAGATAGAAGATAAGTGAAATAACAAAACATGTGTGCACATTTATAGCTTCGAACAAAGTTTCATGCAAGCTAATAAAGAGAATATCGTTTACAAAAGAAAGTGTTTCGGTTGAAATAAGTTTTGCCGTTGATTTGATTAACCCTTTCGTTTTATTATATGACTTCTCTCTTTATACCTAATTGGATCATTAAGTCTAACTCTCATTATTATAACAACAAAGCAACGGTACTTATCATACCCAGAATCGGAATCGGATATTACTTTCCATTGAGCATGATGGGTAAGTAAAACCAGTTAAGCTCCTTTCAAATTATAAACTCTAACTAAGAAACTGATAAGAAAAACTGCCATGCATCCAGAAACAATAATTTATATTTTTACTCTTCTATTTATACTCTATCATACATGCAATAAGCAACATTAAAATTAGCAACTTTGTTTTGCCAAGCCTTTCCAAGGTACCCTAAAAATATTATTATTTTTACAAAAAATGAAATTAATAGCTCTCTCGTTAACATACATTCTTTATTTTATGAACATGAAGAACAACAGTTATCAAATTGTCACATGACACCTTTTACTCGTGTGTGGACACAGAAAGAAAACAATAGGCATCTTACGATATCTTATGTGCGATTTTATAGCAACAAGCAATGCACACACTGATATAAATAATGAGTTCCGACGACCGAGAGAAGGTGACATGCACTACTTTACTTTGTTTCTTGTTATAATTTTGTTGCACACAACCAGACAGACTCATCCTACTGATTATTCTCTAGCACGACGACGCTTCTTCTTCTCTGTTAAGATATATAGCCTTAAAGGGAAAAAATATATATAACAATAATATGACAGAAAGAAAAACAAAAGGGATTTTTTTTATATTTGCCATAGTAATTTCTGTGGTTTTCATATAGGTAATCATAGTCATATCATCAGTATCAGAAACAGCGACAGCAGAAGCGTCGTCTTTTTTTTGCTAACGACTTGAACAAGAAAATGTGTCGTAAAAATAGATAGATGCACTGGGATGGATGATGATGATGAGGACGATTGTGCCAACTCTCTGCTTCCTTCCTTGTATTGCTAAATAGGTAGCAGTAATAATATTAGTAACACGCGTTTTTTTAATCTGGTCTACAAGACAAAAGACTTTAACGTAGATTAGATGTTTCTCATGAATCATGAAATAAAAAAAACATTTACATAGGTACATATAGTATTATAAGTCCAAGTCTGAGAGAGTCCACAAGAGAGAGAGAAAAAAAGTTAGAGAAAAGAGGTGTCAATGTCACAAAACAAAAAATTGCAAGAAAAAAAAAGAACGGTAGTCTTTCTGGTAGTCACATTTAATAGGAATTGAATAGAGAGCTCGGAAAATAGAAGAAATATATAAAAGAGGTTTTAGATTGTGCACATGGGTTTGACAAAAGTTATCAAAAAACACAATAGTAAATGTTGGGTAAACACACGAAATAAAAATATACTGTTCATTTTTTTTGAGACAGGGATGCTGTAAAAACGTCACGCTTGTTCCTGATCGACTTGACGTAAAAAAATCATATTATATTTCTTGGTATGCATTGTGTGTGTTGGAAAAAAGGGAAGAGATTGAAAAATGACACTTTTCGGAAAAATATAAAACTTTTCATGCTCGTTTCTTTTTTCCTGAAGTTATTGTGACATGGAAAAATATAACGCATAATTTAACTGATGATTGCACTATAACACAGATAAAAATAAATTGTTTGCAAAATTGATGCAGGTATTTAGGTATAAAAAATTTTTGAGCGTTTTTAATGCTTTTTTACAAGCACTATAGTTTATGACTTTATTGCATTGTGTCGTTATCTGCACTATATTCTGTGTTTCCTTCAAATTGTCACTCTGCCAGCCATATTTTTTTTCGCCTACTTATTTATTCCTTTAACTAAAAAATATGTTTTCCTTTAAGTGAAAATCGACGCTTGTCACTATCAAAAGATTTGTTGTTTGTCACCTTTTCAAACATTTTGAATTTTGTCTCAAGTAATTCAATATTTCAATCTCCAAACACACATATTTTTATTCGCCTTTAATATATGCTTATATTTATATTTTTCGCTAATCTATGCAGCTAATTCTCTGTTAATTGCAATTTACACAACTGAAAGTGTGCAACGATCAGAAATGCAAGAATGAATCCCTTCATTGTACTCATTCATCCGTGCCATACCAACCAGTCCCACAGCAGAATAGCGAGAGAAAAGAGCGTGTGTCTTTGTGCGAATATAAAATTTACCCAGAAAAGAAATTTTGCACAGAAATAAATAATGTAAGGAGCAGTGCAAATATTTTGATAGATGACAACTGAAACAATGGAGACGTACCCATATTAAGTGTCTACTCCCAGCAAACTTTATTATTTATTCATTATCAAAAATAAAATTTCTTAAAGAAAGTACATAAATCTTTACATTTTCTTCCTGATTTTCTATTATTGTACCTACATGACTACCTCACATTTTACGTACTTACACACAGTAACCACTCAGTTTACCGTGTGTCCTATGCCGTTGTTACACTGCCCTCCCAAAATAAACATTGATTTTGCACACTTGCTATTGTTGTCTCCTAGCTTGTGGTCAGTAAACCACATCACGATAACAACAATGACATAAAAATACATAACATGATCCTGTGGTTATCATACCACAGCAGCAGCAGCGTGAATTTGTCAGATTAAAAGCCTTGCAAAAAGACACATGAGAACATTTCTGTTTCTATTTCTACCGTTGCAGTTTGTACCCCAAAAAATGATGCCATGGAAAGAATAATTGTGTGTGTGTGAATCTGGGATTGTGACAATAAAGTGTCAGAAAAAAATAACGTGACATGCGATATGAATGCACAGTACTACTGACCAAGAGACCGACACCGAGGATTTTTTTTGCCACAGATTCAATTTCTAACAATAGCATTAATTTTGGGATTTGCACATATTATCCAGGTATTAGCTATGGTATCAAAATTGTATGGTTTTGAGAAAATGGGGTGCAGCATGAAAATAAATCGTCATATATGTAACCTTAATCTTCCTTGTCTTCAGCGAAACATAAGGACATTGCCCATTATAATCCTCCGTGAAAGGACCAGACTGATATTTATGGCGTGAAAAACCGTTGAAAATTGCATAAGAATGAGCGAATAAGATTTCAAATGTTTTAATTCTCTACTTGATTTTTTTGCATGTGTAGTGGCAGGTGGCTTTATCCAACAAGGAACATGGGCTCAGAGGATGACAGAAGGAACATGAGTAAAGCTGATGATGATAAGCAGCAAATTGTTGAGTGATTTTCATACGTAGTAGTATAGCTTGAGTAATACTTAAAAGTTAAGAGGAACACTTGTCAAAAAAAAGAACGATAATGTCCTCGGGTGGTGCTAAAGCAGCAGGTGGATTACTACTTGCTACTGCTCCGGCTACGGGCCCATCTCCATCAGCAATTAATAATAACAGTGCTCGAAGTCAATTAAACAGTTATAATCCCCAACAGTCTACAGTTCCTTCTTCGGGTGGTGGTGGTGGGCCTGGAGGAGGAGGATCATTTCCTCCACCACCGCCAAGTGTAATTCGCAGTTCGAATATGGATCCGAAAAACAATAAGGTCATAGCGTCACGACGCAGTGTTTCTCACAGTGGTCCAGTGGGTGGTGGTGGGGATATGACATTAATGATGGATATGCTTTTTCCGGTGGAAAATGAAAATGGTGCGGTGACTAGTGCTTCAAGTGTAGCCCCTCCAAGGCTTATGAAATCCACTTTAAATCCATTGGCATCCCTTCACTCCCCAGTATCCTCGATGATGACAGAATATGAAGGTGGAGTAGTTGGAGGGGGAGGTATTATGACTGGTCATCATCAACAATCCCCACAGCAGCAACTTCAACAGCAACATCAAATCAAACAACAGCACCGTTTGCTCGCCCAATTTCCACACGCAGGGGGTACATGGTCACAAACATCTTCTGGTGGAGCAAGCTGCAAGGCGTCTTCACTTCTTGACAGTCATGACAGGTAAGCTGAGAAAAAAATATACTATAGTTTAAAAAAAATTAGGAATAATTTTATTTCAAATTCCTATAATATTATGCCTTTACCTTGAGAATTACTTACCTTACCCTACACGGTTGTTGTTAGACAGATTTAAGTAAGTGGAACACTACTCACGTTTATCCGATATTTCTCTTTTCTCTCTACAATCTCTACCGCTGGTCCTTTATTTTGACTATGAAAAAATAGAAACGTGTACGACACGAAGATGACAATAATAATACATGCAATTACCAACATTGTTGCACGACCATTCATCCAAACCCTTTATATGGACATATAAAAGATGATGATCATGATGATGATAATGATAACGTGAAATATCTTCAGTTTTAACTCTAGTCAATGTCACCCTCATATTTTTCACCACGCCATGTTCTTAATATTAATTCCGTAAAATTCGGCATGCCTATTATATTTTTCGTAACAAGTAAAAATGTGTACATAGTTTTTTTGTGCTACTATATGTTTTATCACCACCGCATTTCTCCCCATCATTTCGTTATCTTTTCCACCACACAGCCATTAAAACCAAAAAGTTACAGTTTGTTCAAATTATTGGTGAAATTAAGTGGATACATCGGTAGAAAGAAAATATTCGTATAATATCTCTCTGAAAAGCAGTGTGTCATCAGTCGGCAAGATCAGCGAAAAAAAATCATAGCTCATACCCTTCCTTTTTTTCTACAGAAATACTAAAGTGTGTTGTGTAAAGAGAGAGGCATTTTTGCGTGACGTGAAGTAAAAAAATAATACAAGTAGCCACTTTTGCAGATATAAACGCTCATGTTATTAGAATGCTAAACTGCATAATCATTTTCATAAGCCTCATCAGTCAGTAATTTTTAAATGTTGGCCAACTTAAGTATACCGTGAAAATTAGATTTAATGACAATGCCAAGTAGTATTCAGGGGAGATAAATGTTGGCGTTTCGTGTATCTCTTCTTGAGTATACAAAAAGCCCATTAATTTTCATTCGTTTTACCGGCAATTAATCACGACATGAATCTGTTGCTGTCCTGTCCTGCTGCTGCTGATGCATTTTGTTGCAAAATACGCGAAATAGAGAACATAACACCGAGAGTTTACGATGCAGAGCTGTTCACGATTACCTATTTTCATGCGTGCCAAATGACCCCTTAAGCTTGTCTAGAATCTAAGCATTTAAAATAATCACACTTCATTTTTCTCAGAAGTAATTCCAGAAAAATTTGCAGCTACAACAAAATAGTTCACAGTCATCAGCTAGTTATCTCGAACATATTCATATTTTTATTCTGCATAAAATATTACATAAATCATTCTGCATCTTGTCCTCCTCCTACTTTGGTTATTTCTTTAGACAAACTATCAAAGTTTCCATGCATATCTCTGCATATTTATCTTTATTTGCAGAAAAACAACAGTCGTAAAAAGTAAGTTCTTCACTGGCAAGTTTTTTAAAACATATTTCAGGAGAGATTATTTCTGAACATATTTTTAAACAAATATAGGTATACGCTTTACGACAAAAAATATATAGTCATTAAGTCATAAAATATAATCAGTCAGTCACTTTTTATTCCCTTTGACGATTTTTTTTATAATTCAAATACTTATTATAACCATACTACTTAACTATTCGATACTGTGCTGTGATTTATTAACTGTTTTTTCATAGCGAAATTAAATTAAACAAAAATATGATAATAAGTACGTATTAAGATGATTACGGGCATTCGTAAAAAAAAGTTTTATTGTTGGAATCCAACATTATTACGGGATTATCGTCACTGATCATGTTACCGTGAGGGCGCGCGTGTGGATATTACGAACCTATTCAACCCGAACCCATATTGTTATGCCGTGGATTGTTATAAGGTTGCTTCTTCAACTTTTGCCAGAAAATTAAGCACGCAAGAAAAAAAATCGCAATATGGATATTACGTGTATTAAATAATAATGTTTTTATAATATAATAATCAGGGTGACACAGTTTAATCAGAGAAGAGCACACGACAGCGAAGACAACGGCAAAAAAATATATTTTTATTATGCTTGATTGATGTAACCACGCCAATAAAACCACGAGTGATGAGTTCGCTCCGTTCATTGTTCTCATAAACCCATATTATCAAGTTTTGATATTCATGCAAAAAAATATATAAAATGCCTACATATTTTATTAATGATGATATTATAGAGTTGCCTTAAAGTACAACTCTGTTATGTGATAGGTTTAATGGCATCAGTAGACATTAGACAGACACACATCATGTTACGCAATATCGCCAAGAACGGAAATGCTACATTACTTTTCCCTTGTCTCCCTCTGCTACTATTATTTTGCCAACTTTTATTACCGTGTGTGCGGTGATGGCGGTGATTGTGATTGCTATTATGAAGGAATTTGGGTGATGAATGATGACTAAGGATGACTTTGTTTCTGATTTTTTTTGTCATTACTCTGGGTTTAATGCTATTTATCACGTAGATGAAAGAGAAATAGATGAGTTGTTTTAATAAGGATATTCACATTTTGTCTGTCAGTCCGTAGATTATAGACTTGCCTGAATAATTTTCTGTTAAAGAAACCTTAAATAATTTTCCAAATGCTAACTTAAATGCAATGATATTAAGCTATGAACATGCATAGTTTTACCATGCTAAGCAATTTACAGCTACATCTTTACGTTGTTTTATTATAGGCGTTTAAAATTATTCTTTAGATAGGGATTCAAGCTCTCCTCCACATATCCCAAGTTTTAATTAAAACTGCAGCATGAAACGAGTGCTCCTCGTGAGTAAATCGGTTCATTTAATTGTCGTCAATTTTTAATTATTTATTTCTTCAAGTAATGCAAGAACAATGTGTGCGTGAACGTGATTTACATAACATTACATAAAATGTAAATTGGATTGACGGACTTGTTGAAAGTATTGTTGTTATGATTTTGATTACATAAAACAGGAGAAATAGAGACGATGTAAAAAGAGCCTCAGGGTTTTTTTTCAGAGTTGGGATACAGTTTGTTACAGAAAGAAAAGAAAAGACACATTACGTAACAATCAGAATTCACAAGGCAGTAGCAAAACGTGGTTTCCTCAATTCAATAGAATTTTTACCATTTGCCTTTTTATGCTGGTTCAGTTAAGTTTGCAGCAAAATAATGCAGCAGAAAAAAAAAACTGCAAACCTGCAACAGACTTTTTTTAGAAAAAAAAAGAAGGAAAGAATGGTAACGGAACAAAGTAGGTGTCTTCAAATGACGCTGCTGAGAGAGCATTGCTGCTTTATTTAATAAATAATTGCAGAGAGAGAAGGCACAATAGTTAGCGTTGTAATGGCAAAGACTTGTTCTGATCAAGAACCTTTTCAAGTTCTGTGTTCGCTCCTACTGGTATGGTGGAAAAAAGCAGGACAACAAAAAAGGTATTCTTGGTGTTATATAAAATAGGATGAATAAAAGTAATTTTAATGGAAGTTGCAACAATTTTTTATGGCGGATGGATGATTATTGACACATCTGCTAACTGTCATGAATCTTGGCATCAAAGGTGTTTAAGGTAGTGAGGTAATGATGATGGTGTTGATGGAAGAATTAAAAACGGCTAGGTAAACTGCTAAACTATTTTTTATTCAAGCATGGCTATATAAGTATAGTGTGTTAAATTACAGTAATTAAAAAGGGGATTGGCTTGAGTTCCATTTTACAGTAATACCGGCAATGTCATTAATACTGACGACATTCAACCAAGTTGTGGAGTTGAATTTTAATCAATGTGTGTGCGCTAAAATTCCTGTCCAAGTCTATGAAATAATGTCATGAGCGGAATAGCTAATAGGGATTTTGAGTAATATGTAATAAAAACGAAAATGTATTTGTTAGAAGAATATTGAAACAATAAGTCACATAAAAAATAGAGCATCCCAGAGCGTGTGAGTATAATAACCAGTTATTAACTAATGAAAGATTTAATTACTATACCTATACACTTTACCCTAAACCTACAAATGTCTTTGATTGCTGTATCGAGTAAAGCAATTTAAACGCATGCATCTTGTTAAAATATAAAAAAATAGGTTATTTGGAAATATTTTGAAGGAAATTGTAAAAAAAAATGTATAATATGTCTAACATGTTTGCTTACAAACTATGTGAATATATATATCTCTAGGTTTCTGTTGTCAAGTCACTTACTTTTTTTTAGTCAGTGAACAATTGTCGTCATAAAAAATAAGATGACTTGTTAATATCCAAAGTAAACCTTAATGTATTTATTTAATTCGTCTGCCCGGTTTTTTATTGAGTATAATAATGTTATCGTCAACAGCAGCCGCAACCCCATCACCGGAAGAGAGTAATTATATTGCCAGCAGTGTTAAAAGTGTTAACGACACTCGTCGTCGACTTTGTTGACATCACACGGCGCATCAAGAACGCATTTTTTTACTCTTATCTTATCCCCTGACCTGCAACAATTACTGTTCACACAAGCTATTAAATAAAAAAAATTAGATCAGTTATGTCTCAATAATAAACAGAGGAATACAAATTTATATTAAAGTATTACATTTTTATTATTATATTAGTTAATTGTTTAGTATTACTGGGTTGGATGAGATGTTGTTGACAAGAATCAATAATGCATTCAATGAATGAAGGTGGGTGTGGGTGGAATGGGTGGGGGAGGTGGGGGAATATAAAAAACAATGTTTTTTACATGCGATAATATGCCATAAAATGAGAACAGACCGTCAGATATAAAAAGGAATAAGATAAGCTGTCATATTAAGAATGAATGAACAAGAAAAATAGTAATAAATTGTAGATTGATATGTTGTGGACTTTGATGCAGAGAAGAGCATATACTAATTACAATTATTATTACTGCATATTTAGATATGCGCTTTGGAAAAAAAATTAGAGCGGTACACTTAATTGAATAATCTGTAATGGATTACCATGATGATGAATTGCTGTGGCACTTTTACATGATAAATCTTTAAGAACATGCTGATAGACAGACAATGCATTCAAAGATTATTATTTTTTTACCCTTCCAGATGAAATATCAATGATAATTAATTTCTTCTAATGAATACTAATAAATATCTTAAGATGTTTTTTTATTCTGCGGAAAGGAAAGAGTAACCTTGTTTTCTGCCTACTTAGATGTAAAATAAAATCTTGTTCTCGTGTCAACTGTCAACGGCGATTGGAGCTACAAGTGTTTTTACTTTACGCACGCTGCGATTTCATATCGCCAATTTCAATTTCTCTCACAAAATTACCTACTTTTTATACTTATTTTGATGAAATATACATTTTATTGTAGCATTGTAATTGTCGACTACACTTTATACACATATCGTTTTCGGACCAAAAAAGAGAAATAACTTGGGTTTCTGGTCTCAATATAGCCAATATAACCGTTCTCTCTCTCTCCTTTAGTTTAATTGCTGCATTTGCATTTAAATGTTATTTCATGCTTTATGTAACCTTCCTGTTTTTCTTGTCAAATCATAAAAAGGAACAAAAGAGCACGTCTCCGTTGTAAAAATTCCTATAAAATGCATGATCGCGTACCTGGTACATTGAAGGGGCAATGAGAAAAAATAACGCAGTCTCTGAGAAGACTTGTAAGCAAACCCAGAACAAATTCATTCACGTCTTTATTTTTCCTCTCAAGAAATCATGAACAACATTAAAAAGTAGTAAAAAACCATTCCAATCTTTCTTTAACCATGTATTATTATTGAGTAGCGAGTTTTATTTAATTCGTTTTTTTTATTCTTGACGGAGAGGAATCAAAAAAATTGGACATGAAATACGCGTGTAAAACCTAAACCGGAAAGTATCAACAGATTTTTTCCTCTTTGTCATTGATTCCTTTACAAGGATGCTATGATATTCTGACAAGACGCAAGATAACAAACCTATTGTTTTTTTTGTGGGTACTTTAGTAAGTACATAGGTTCCTCAATTTTCATCCTTATCATGTCTCTCTCTCTTCCCTTCTCGTGCAATTATCAAACGTGTCACTCTCTTCTTTTTGTCGTGTACCACGGTTGATAAAACCCAACATGGCTATATAAGCTCAACTCTGAGAGAGATATCCATTCATGTATTAAAAATGAATGAAGATCAGATCATCATAACAATCAGAGTCGTCATCATCGTCGTTGTCGTGATGAAAGCAACGCGAAAAATTGTAATGTTTAGAGAGCAGAGAGGAGAGGGGAAAAGAAGAAAGGAAGCAACAGTCACATTTTTCATTATAGGTTTTCCTCCATCAAAAACATCACTGGTTACATGTTCAAAAAACCACTACTTACTTTACTACCCCACAACCATCCTTGATCATCATCACCATAGCGATCTCCTGCTGCTCTTGATTGACTTTTAATTTGCTTTTCTTGTTAAAAAAGTAGCCAGTGTGGAGTGTTGAATGTAAGTACTGCTGTGAGATGATAGGATTATCATCAACAGATATTATCAGATCATCATGATATTAGATTGAAGTGATGATGATGGTGGTAGTTGTGATGAAGTTGATGATGAAAAGCTGCACCCAAAATGTATGCTCGCTTAACTCTACTCATTTCTTTGCCACACTCAAAAATCAACAGCCCCAGAGGAGTCACAAAGAACAAATCTTGTTTCTTTCCTGCAACTCCCTGTCTGTCTCAGTCATACTTACTAAATAGTTAAGTAAGTAAAAAAAGTAATACATGCAAAAGTCGTCATAATATGTTGTAGCTCTACCACTCACTAATATATAACATACAAGATAACAATGCCAATTTGAATAATCTCATTTAAAAATCGTCATCAGAGAATAGTGTTTTCTTTTCCGTCCCTTTTGATTTTTACTTCTGCTGTCTGGTCTTGGAACAAGTCGCTGCTATATACTTTTGCACAGCATTAAGCAAAAGGAAAAACTATTTCGCCTCATCTCATATTATTGACTCATTTCTAAATTGCTTTTGGCAAATAAATGTATAGCAATTTTTTATTATCTTCATCATGATGGCATATAGCCACCATAATAATCCTATCATTTATTGTAGTATCATTGGTTCCCACACAGCTACAATAGAAACACCGAAAGACAATGTTCTTTTTAACTTTTTTTGAGCTATCTTGTTTGTTAGCAAAGCTTGTTGTAGTACAGAATGGTCAATGGTCAGTCCAACGACGTTTTTAACGCAAACAGCTCATTTTCTTTTTTATATGATTTACTGTGCCACCACCGTCACCACCTCCATACCTCAAGAATGAGTTGAGTTATAGAGAGAAAAATCTTGTGTGAACTCTAATCTGCTACTTGTCAAGAAAGAAACGAGATGATGATGTGGTAAGAAAAAAGACGATGGTGATGGCGGCGGTGTGGTGATTTTCTTGGTTTCATATATATTTTCTCCGAGTTCAACTGCCTCAATATAATCTCCTCTCTGGTTAGTAATGGGGGGAGGCCGTGCTCATATATAAATTATTATTTTATTACATATAAATTATTTTACTAACTATGTTGCTAAAACAGACTAACTTACTTAACTGCTCTGCTCTGCTACTGTTATGCATATAGGTTTTATAGTAAATTTTTTTTACCCTCTCTATTTCACTTGGTCATGAATGATTCATGGTGATTAGTGATTACGCATTTATTGTTATAATATTATCATAACAAAACAACAACAATGGCAATATAGCAGGTTTTTTTTTCGCTTTCTGCTCCTACCTGCATGGCACCCTCTCGAGAATTCTAGAGTAGTTTTTAAGAGCCATTTTTTTGCACATCTCCTCAGCAATCTCTGTCGTAAATTCAAAACGAAAAAGACCCTTCACTTCTTCTTGTCGAGTTAAAACATTTTTATTTTTTTTAAATTAGCAAGAACTCACTTTTTGTAGCTGGCAGCAGCAGAGCAGTCGTTTGTAGAAATTATTTATTATATGATGATTATTACTGCACAAGTGAAAGATTGTGAAGATGCATAATGTTAATAGAAGAAACAGAAATTATTCCCAGCATTCATCAATTGAAAAATGTAGGTATGTATAATAGAATGCAGACAAAAGGGGTAATTTACTGATGTGACGTTGCTACTTGATTTTCCTCCTTTCTTATTAACCAACAATAAAAACCCTCTTGTAACAAGAATAAATAATACTTTATTATGATTATTAACTTAAAATCGTCCTACGTAATAATAATGATGATGACGATGAAGGGCTCTCTGCTGCTTGTAGCAGAGAAAATAATGCTCATTCATTCATATAATCATAATCAATGAGCTTGGCTTTAAAAAGTAATAAGTACAGAGTTCATCGTCAACGTCATCCCTGTCATTTTAAAAAAGTACACAGCGGAGTTGTTGAAACTGAAACTAATCACCACCCCACGGGGCAAGATTATGTTAATGTAATAATAATAAGAAGGATGATAAGGGACTTGTTCACTTTCAGACTGGCATCTTTACTACTACCAACTACCATGATGAATGATGATGGCAAGGTTTACTCTTGCTGCTTGGCTTTAATTTTCGGCTTTGTTCTTGTGCTGTGTGAATTTTTTCTTGATTAGTATTTATATTATCCATTAACTTTTATAGCTGGTCTCATCATCATACTTATCATCATCAACAGCATATTATAGCAGCAGCATTAAACCTTATTACGTTAGTGCGCTGTTATTATGAAACATGATGGAATTACGGTTTGCTATTTTTTGGTTGCTTTACCGGTGGAATTTGCAAAATAATGCGCACTAGTAAAAAAATATTACGCACCTCCATTTTGTCATTTAAGTAGCTGTTAAGTAATATTTTTTTGTGTTTTGTGGGGGCGGCGTACGTGTTCTTTTGCTATTTTTGCGAAGGATTGAACGAACAATATTGAATATTGTATTGAAACATGATTGAGGAAGGACAAATAAAAATGGTTGACTAATTTGTAGCAATTTCAGATTTATTGCTGCTTTTGTTCTGAAATTAAACGGTTTTCCGTAATGACATCGCTTATTGAAGTAAAATTAATGGAAGTAGGTATTATATTTTTACCAGTAACTATAACTAGTCACGTCATCATGTGAATCCGCATTCTTAAATGGAAACGAATCAATGAACAAATGGTCGTTATTTGATAATTGGATCCTCTTCTTATTAGAACTAATTTCCTAGAAAACCTTCTCCTAATTCCCAAGGTAAAAAAATCAAACAGAAAAAAAAATCGCAGTCATCACAGTACATTGGCATTATAAATTGTAAAGCAGTATGAAAGGTAGTAATATACATGCTTATAAAAGTGATGGACACTGTTTCAGTGTCATAGTTCTTGTTCTAGACGAGTGCAAGTGATATAAATTAATTAAATGTAATCTCCTTGCTTCATAATTTTTTTTAATACGTTAACACACACCAAGAAAAAAGCTTACGATGAGGACCACCCACCCACACACTCATCATTCTTGTACATAATCTTTTTCTTGTGATTTGATTAGATTTATGTGTGTTGTTGGTAGTGCAATCTAAATTTTTTTTATTATTATTTTCTTAATCCTATCAGCATGAGAAGGAACGAGACTCCCCCGTGCGTAGTTTGCCTCTCTGTTTTTTTACTACGTTTCAGTATAATTTTATGCATGGTTAACTATATATCTTCTTTAAAAAAATATATATAATCCACTCCACCTCTTTTTACTGGTATTGTCCACTACTACCAACTGCTCTGATTCCTTTGTGTAACACTGGTAAAAAATATTATCATGAATAAATTAGTGTTACATTTATATTTCTTTCATTAACTTTTTTTTGCGCTCTCCTCCCCTCCTCACCGTTTAGATCGCGCGTGATATTATATGGAGGAGGTGAAGGTATGAGAATCAGCACAAATGAAAAAACACATTTTGCTGTCATGGGGATGGGATGCTTGTCACTTTAGAAGAATAGTTAATATTATATTAGCGGCCATTTGTCAGTCATATCAATTACCAAGCACTTTAATATTAAACTGTATTTATTGCTCATCACTTGATGCATTTTTATTAGGTAGAAGAATAAAAATTTCTATGAAAAAATGCTAATTTCTTTCAGCTTTTCACCAACGGTAATAGACTATAATTATTATTTGCTCCTATTTTTCAAACGTGTCTTTAATCTACTCAAAATGTCTGCTCAACACAAAACTAGTAACTTTCATTGACATTTTTGTTCCTTAAAAAAAATGTAAATTGACAATTGACCATTGTTGGACATAATTGCTACGTTTTGTTATGCCGTACCTATTATGAACGCAAATCAACCTCTTCCCCTTTTGCTACCCTTTCTGTTAAAGTTGTAGTTGTGTGCGTGTTTTATGGTAATTGATCATCCTCATTGTCAAAAGCAATTAATAAAAAGTACATGAATTGAGCATTATTGTCAATTGTTGTAGCAGTTATTATTAATAATATTTTATTGATTACATATGCACAACTACTTACACATTTACCTAGACAAGTTGCGTTGACAACAAACATGTTTTTTTGTTTTTTTTTCAAGTGTCGAACAAGAAGCGTGATAGATAAAGGGTGTAGTTTAGTAGCATACATAGTTGTTGCACTAGAGGAGCACTTGAAAAAAATGGCCTTTGTTGATGATTTAATGCCGACGCGGCTGCCACCCCACCAGTAAAATGAAATCGTTCGAGAGAGAAGACCACCACCACCGTCTTCATTTTCTTCCTTCTTTGACAGCACAGCAGTCAAAAAAAGGCACATGACAAGTTTACAAATTGATAACATAGTAGAATGAAAGATGAAAGCAAAAATGTTACTCAAACTAGTCAGCACACACAACAAAGAAATATAATATTAAATTAAGTGGTACTACAAAACAATTAGCCGTCAACGTATTTCTTTTTCTCCCCTGAGGAGTATGTTTATTTCTTCTTTTCAAATAAAATGTTTCTTTTTTTTGTAATTGTTGTTTATTGAATAATTTACAGGGGATCAGAATCAATAAAAAAAATGTACAGTAAAATAACTTGTATGACGCACTTGATCAATGTTGTCTTGACATCTTCTTTTCCTTGATCGTGACAGTCCATTTGGTTTAATTGCTGGTGAAAAAATGATAAGAATGATTGAATGTGACACAGTTAAAGTTTTATTAAGTGGTTTCATTACACGCTTATGTAGTATGGGATAATCTATGATTTTTATTTATTTACCTATTCATTCCATTACCTATGTAATTAAAGTTTAGATAGGGATGAGAGGGCACATTAAAGCGACAAAATTTTGAAGGGTCATTAATTGAGTAAGGTCAATGTTTCAATCATTTGGTTATTAAGAGGTAATTGGAGAGGTCAAGAGATTTTTTTAGGAAAAAAAACTTTCTTAAAGGAAAATCCATAAAAAATCATTATACATAAATATTCGATTGATTTGGTTGCTGTGAGGAAAAAAGCGTGACAATATTTTTTTTCTAGGCAGTTTATTTCCTAAAGAAAATTGATTATTAGTAGTCGTGAAATCAATTACTTAATTAATTGATGCCTCTAGTCACCATTTGATTTTCTCTGAAAATCTACATCATCTCCCTGCAAATATTTAGTAAATCGTTTCGACCAAATTGCCCTGCCATAATCATCATTATCTTTACCCCCGGATATTAAAAGATTACCTAAAAACATATTCTGAAAAGATGAAAGTGAAAGGTATTTAACGCTCTAAAATGGTTAAAAAAAGTGGTGATGTTGCTGATAATAATCTGTTTCTATGCATGTTATGGTCGTCCACTAAACTTTTAAAATCCTTGCAGCAGAATTTCCTGTATGGTTATAATCATCATGAACTAATCGCGCACGCATTATTATTTTTAACTATTTTTTTCCTTTGCAAGAAGAAGAAGAAGAAACCCAAAGGTGTGTATTTTTCTCTCTTGCCATCATCATGATCATTATTACATTATACATGTTATGATCTCCCAGTATTGGTATTAAACTGCTTTGTCTTCTTTTCATATTATCATTATCGACTCACTTTCACTGTCTGTTTTTTTCGCTGTTTTTCCCAGCCCATATTCATGACATGATGGCATGGCTCATCATTATCGTTATTCATCTGCTCTGAGGCTCCTTGTCCTCTTCCTCCCCCTTTCCTCCTCTTTTAACTTAAAAAACTTAAGTATCTTCTTCATTCAAGCATCATCAACACCATAATCCTGACCATCATCATAAAAATAAGTCATTCTTATCACACCAACACCACCACCACCTCTACCACAACAACCGATTCTAAAAATTTATTTTGCTTTGTACACGACATCGACATGCCATGTTTTATTATCCGCTTCATCTTCTTCTCAAGTGCGTGTGCGTGCGTATCAAAGTAAAGCTGTGCAAAACAAAAGGGGAAATTGGTGCACGTGGTTGGTACAAGATGCTCTTATATTCGCACTTTGTAATAAAAATGCCCTGAGTTGGCCTTCTTTGGTCAGCTTCTTTCTATCTATCCGATATGTTCATTTTTTTCTGTATTTGTAAAAGTATTGGCGTGATAGCATGAACTGATGGCATGCACCAAAGTATTCAATCATCAAATAAGGCGTTTTACCGTGACTCTTCTGATTCTCTTGATAATGATGATATGATGGTGATGAGACCCCAACGGCAACAACAACGGCAGCGCAGGAGCAGTGCTGCTTTTCATAACAAATTTCCGATTCGCACGGCAAAAGCATTATCATCCTCCTCACCTCATCATCGTCATCTTGGATGATCATTAGAGCAACTTAAACAGTTATATAGAGAGAAAGAGAATCTTCACACCTTTCAAATAAAAAAAGTCAAGTCCATTTTGTTGTACTATTGCAGCTATTACTATTATTACTTTATTGCGGTTGACTAGGTCCACACGAATGAGCCATCATCATGAACGATCATGAAAATCCTTTCAGTTCATTCAGCTTCAGAGTTTAAATATCTGAATGTAGTATTTCGTATTGGTATATATTTTCCCCCTGTTTTACCAGTGTAGAATTGCATGTATTAAAACTATGCATTTTTATAGGTATAATAGATATAAAATAATGCGTGTAATAAAACTGATGAGGATAGAAGCGTGCATCTTTCGCACCTTCTCTCTTTTCAGCTTTAAAGTGGTTTGGTTTAAAACACTTTGCCTGCTGGTAAATAACTAAACCATGAACAATCTGATCATTATCATGTCGTACAACAATCCTCCTCCTCATCATGATTTTCATCTGTTGCTGCTGCTGATGCAGCAGCGCAGCGCATAACAGCAGCGTTTTAAAGTAAATCTTTGGTTTTGTCACCCGTCCCAAGTCCCTAGCACCGATAGTCGTCACGCGTGCGTAAGCAGCTCTCATTGACGCCAAAGGGAGTGCTGTTCTTTCCGTGCAACTTTCGAGTAAAGTTTTTAAAATTGTAGCATTTAAAGCTGAAATAAGTAAATAAACAATGACTCAAGCTGTCAAATCAAGTGGCGCTCCCCATATTATTGAATTATGCTTATTGAATTGCAGGTAGACATACCAACACCAACCATGATACTACTACCTTGACTAAAATCTGAAACGCATGCATGCAAGGGTTGAAATTCAACTTACTTTTTTTCTATAATATTTTTCATTGCACTTGAAAACGAGCATGAATATTTAACAAGACCTTGCATTAGGTTGAGTGAACCTAGTCAAACTTAATCTGTTTATTATTGCTTGTAAGCACACCTTCCTACAAGGAAAAAATATAATGAGCATGTAATGTGACCAATGAATGGTTAATAAAAGGAAGGCATTAAAAATCATCTTCACTTTTTGCATCTGTGATCAACTCTAAACATGAACATGCGACATTTTCTCTTCGCCTTCCAATAATAATGCATTAGTTTGAAGAAAAAAATCTGAAAGCGAATTTTAAGGTCGATGATGACGCGAATTAAAAAAATGTAAAAATGGGGTTGAACGTGTTGATGAGACGGACGAGAGGATGTGGAACATGGATAGGGTAAATGAATGATTGTGATATTTTGGTTTCACGCTGTGATTATTAAAGAAGTATCAAGAAGAATACGCTTCTCTTAAGTGTATTGTCTAGCTCATTAATTACGGTGGTTTTTTTGTCAGCGTGACTACCATAGTGTAATTAATTAATGCATCCAATATAGAATGGAATGCTACGTAGTAGGTACGCAGATAAGCTTTGATTAATTTATTTTTTTATTTTACATTAATTTTGCAGATTTAAACCAGAACGGAACAATCAACGTCGTCCCCTGGCGAGAATGAGATGGGGAGGTGGTAATCCTTCTCCTGGTAGTGGAGGCAGTGGTACGGCCGTACGGTGGGGGCAGTGCAACATTGCAGGGGACTTGATATCTTGTAGTCCTGGCCTTAGCCAGGGTTCCTTAACGCCCCTTTCCAGCGCCGGGGGCGATATGATAATGCCAGGATACTTTGGACAGTTTAATCAAAATAGGAATGGCGGTCCAGGGGGACAATTACAACGTCTTCCTTTGGAATCCGAGTCTCGAGTGTCCAGCATGACAATTGCTGATATAAGTCCTCGTATCGCTGTGAAGAAGGTACTGTTGCTCTATGAACACGCACAGTACCACGAAGCTGCCAACTTTATTGACCGCTTGAGCGTAACTACTTTTCGCATAATTTTGAGAGAGCTTCCAATCGACATCTTTATTGAGGCCATGCCTCACTCCCTACCTATTTTGGAGAGCCTGTACAGCAAAGTTTTTGCCAGTGAGGGAACTGGTGGCTCATTAAAGTCACTCAAACCGTATTCGGTATTAATGCACATCGTGTCATTTTTCTCGAGGGATGACACCAATCAGCAGTGTCGCTCAGGACGACCCTCTGAGAAGTTTGTTCACTTTCTCTCAGATTGCAGAAAGGTTCTTCGTGTGATGGTACTGGGAGAGCCCCGTCTCGTCAAAACACTCCAACAGCGAGCAAAAGCTCTTGACAAAGCCGTGGAAGGCATGGGACATCACAGTTTGGTAGGTACCACAGACGAGTCCCTGCTTCCTTTGCATGACGCCTTAAAACTGGAATTCCGTCGGGTAGTTGACACCTACAAGGAAGCTCTTCAGAAGCTGGAGGAATTGGCCTTATCCGCGAAAAACATGCCAAAATCCTTAGCTCACGGACCTGCCCCTGTGGCAGCCTCACATCAACGACAATTATCTCTCCGAGTGGATGAGATCCAAGATAGACTCATTAAAAATAAGAGTCTCCTAAATGTCGTCGAGCCAACCTTGGACAATCACTGTTTGGACATTTTACTGGGCATTCTTCAACGGAGAATCGATCTGGACAAAGACAGCTTGTTTCAGTTTACCCAGCTCAGGAAAGAGGCCGGGGAAGTTAGTAACGTGGATGCGATAGTGGCCCCTCTCCTCATGCGCTATTCGAGGGCTTCTAAAAAGGTAACTTACAATTAATGTAATCTTCAGCTA
The DNA here is from genome assembly GCA_027743765.1 of Coecobrya sp. COE2. NCBI lineage: Eukaryota > Metazoa > Arthropoda > Collembola > Entomobryomorpha > Entomobryidae > Coecobrya > Coecobrya sp. COE2. The sequence goes on from JAHZMV010002109.1 coordinate 35,620, forward strand.
GAAAACTGTATTTATTTTATAGAAAGCTTCAAAAGCCAAGCAAGATGTCAACATTGTTTTTTCCTTTGAAACAACACATTTTTTTAACTAGAAAGCTCTCCTTTTCAGAATGTCGCATTGCATTTTGCATTCTTTTCATTCATTCGTGCGTGCTTGAATGCAATCAGCTCCCTGCCGCTATGTGAGCCGTTGTACAAATATCTGTTGTATTTTCGTGTTCGACAACGGCAATGAGTCGTTCTATTTTTCAGAGAGGAACGTGAAATTTCTCACCTTGCTTCTATATACAATAATCACACCATCATCATTATTAAAAACCACCACCGATCATATAATGCACACCATTTATCATTGTCATGTGACAGCAAGAAAAACCGAATCGCACATTTTCTCCTCCCAGACACCAAAGATAACAACTCAACTCACTTGTTTTTTTACAAAAGAATGGATGAAGGCAATTAAAAAAAACTACTGTAGTTACTTTTTAAAGGCATTATTATGCAGATGCACATTATGCTATTCAAATAGCTCTCATTTGAATATCTCATTTAGGTTGCATTGCACACTTAACTGGTTGTTGTTTTATTTAACATATTATAACCAATTGAAAGCATGCTTAATTGTTTTATTGCATTACCGGCAAAACATCTAGAAATCTGAACTAGATCTCAAGAAGCTTGAATGATAAACATATATATGCAATTTACATACTTTAAGGACAAGTTCCTTCCTCCTACCACCACCTATATCTCTGTTATAACGGCGACTTGTTGTATTTCTTTGTTGTTCTCTAGAAATAGTGAATGTATATAAGTACGTGTCATGTGGAATTCAACCAATAATATCTTCATTTCCTCCCCTCCGCTAATAAACCAAAACCAACAAAGTCAAGTGATTAATTTACACTACCACCTCGTAAAGTGGATAAAGAATAGAGAAAAGATATTAACTGTCGCTTTCCATTCTTCCATCTTATATTCATTGTTGAGTGAGAGAGAGCCAAGAATATAACCAAAAATCCCTTCATTTTTATTTTTATTTCAATCAAAAATCTTACTCAAGTAGTGTTGATGATGATGTCATAACGAAAGTTATATTTGTTGCGGTGAAGCTGGTGCAACTGCCACTCCTCACGTGTCTGTATGCATTATTTCCACACACATACACACTGGCTTGCTTTTTATTAGGGGACAGTTGAAAGTAATTAGTCGCTAATTATTCTTCTTTCATTTTGTTGGGTGCTCAACATTTCAGTTAATTATCTTATACATAACCAATAGCGTTGGTGAGCATGACGAAGGTAATTGTCACTGGTTTTATATATGCAGTTACCAAAGGTACTTATTTGTTTTTTGCCGGTTGTGTAATCCAGATTATTACGCATGCTAATGATTTTTTTAGTGCTAACTCTTTCGGTACATATTTGTGTGTGGCGGTCACAGAGGGAAAAATTATGGGAGTTTGTTTAAATGGAATGCAGCAGGAAAGCCTTTCTTTTTTAGTTATTCCATAACATCACATAATATTGTGCATGACGAAGGGCAATTGAATTTCATTGTGCACATTTTCAATTTGCATTACAAAAATGGTTACGCAACAAGAAAAAAGAAATCGTTAAGGATGATGAGAGCAAGTCATGAGAATCGAGACTTAAATTTTTTCAAAATATGAAATGAACACATTTACTTACATGGATACATATTAACCCGTCAAACCGTGCGTTTTGTGTTAAAGCGTTATGTAAAAAAATGAATGCAGAGAAAATTGAATTTTTTTACACTTTTTTTCTTCTCTGTGATGTCATTTAGTCATAAAAACGACTAAACGACCAAAACAGATTGATACATATTAATGATGACTGCGGTTTCACTTTACTTTTTGCAAAAAAAATAATATGCACTTCGGGTTTCGTGCTTAAAAATATTCTTTACAAGGAAATTTACACGTTTAATTATTAATTAGTCTTCTCTCCTTATATTCTCTCTCGTAACATTATTGTCAATACTGTTACGTGTATCATTACAAACCTTGAGTAAAAAGCATTTTGATTTTTGGTCCTCTTGCTCTTAATATTTTATAATCCATACCAAATACGTACTCCATCACTATAATAATAATTACTAATATTATTATTACCATTTCCTGCTGCTAATTACAGATCATCATTGTCTTGATCACTCTACCACTAAGAAATTTTTAAAACAAACCATCATAAATCACTCTATTTCACTATATTTTCATAATCATTGTGTGTATTCTTTATAATTTAATCTACGCTGCCATTTTCCTTTCATCTCACTCTAAAATGCACGATTTTAAAGAAAAATATATGCCCAAGTTTGAAATAAATGCAGAGTGGAGTGCATCTTAATAGCTAATCTATATTATGGATTTTCACGAACTAGACTTATCAAAGTGATAAATAAAAAAAGAGCGTATTTGAAAGCAGAGACTGATAGGAAAAGAGGGAGAGGGGATATGATCGTGCTTGAAAATTGATTTAAGTTTGAATACACTATAAACTCATCTCATTTGTTGCTTAAAAGACTATAAGATAGTCAGAAAGTATAAAGGAATCTGTAATAGAATACGTTGTAAATCAAAATAGGCATGGCAATTTGGCATAAGAGGAAAAGTGAGAAATCGCGTCTGCCAGACCAGACTCTAGTCTGTTGTCACTCAGAAGACACCCAGAGACTATCTTTCACTTTAAAAAGTAGAATAAGAACAACAGTTTATGCAAATCTGGTAATAATAATGAATTTATTTTTTTGTCAGAATTTTGTTTTTGGTAAGAATAATAGGAGAAATTCCATATATGTCTATTAATATTCAAAATCGAGGCAGAACATTATTATGAGAATACTTGGAAAAAATGTAATATTCTGTGAGGATAACTATATGCAGCGGCGACGGGTGAGGAAACTTTGTTTAATGTGCTTGTGTGTACTGTATTTGGGCAAGGTTTTCTTAATATATATTTTGGTTAAAATACTTTGAAAGAAAAGACAAAGGACATAATCTCACCTTTGCACAACTTTAATAATAATTTCTCTCTGATTTCAATTTCATAAATCATAGACATACGACAGCAAACAGAGTACACACACAAAACTATGTATATAATTTTCAGGGGAAATTGATACGATATGATTATCTTACTACTTTTCACCTTCATCTGATACAGTCCACTAGATAGTGATGGAGGTGGGCAAAAATTGCATCTCCGCTTTAAACTTGTATCTTTTTTCCACTTACATTTTCATCCATCCACCCTCATCATCTTTAATCTCTGAAAGCATCTTTCTATATCCTATTCTTCAATATCAATGTCATGTCAGGAAGGCGGAATAATAATTATATCTTTTGGGAAATGGTAAAATTACTCGTTTCTCTTATTCATATCCTCATATACCTAATATCGTCCGGTTAAGGAATAATAATAATATTAAAAGATATGAAAAAACCTGTCTTTTCATCTTTAATTTCCCCCTTTTTTGAAAAAAAAAACTCTTTTCATCGTGCTCAAGAGAGTCAGTTGTTGATTTCAAATGTCAGACCTACATCAGCGCCACGGCAGACGCCATACTGTTGTAAAAGAGAGATGAGAGGAGGATACGGGAGTGTAGAAAAAAAGTTTAATGTACTTTATGGAAAATGAATATTCATTCAAAAAAAAGTTTGTCATCAAACAAGAAAAAGACAAATTGCATGAGAATTTAATTTTCATTATTTGTCCTTATGACCATCTGTCTATTTTTAAACACTCCACTGCGCATTCTCTAAAGAAATTGTCGTGTTGATTATTGTTGCTTATTTTTTATTTGAAAATTAAAATGAAATGTAAGGTCAACGTGAGATAAGAGGATTATTTACGCACGGGTGGAATCAAAGGAAAAGTAAACTTGATGCTGGGCAATTAGCTGCGGAATTCAATAATATGTTAATCTAACCATCAGAAAGGATATTGCACTAAGGAACAATGACAGCAGCAGCAGCATAGCAGGCTGGTCATGACTTGATTGAGCTTTCATCATCATCAACATCATCAAAGGATTATAATGATTAGAGATTGTAAACACGTACCATTCAGTGATCCAATCCAATGCGTACTTTACTTTTATTATTATTGTTTATTGAAACATTGCGCACTGGTTTATTGTCCTTCTGTATGTCGTCAGTCGTCACGCCAAGTCATTCTTCTTCGTCCTGTGTCTTCTTCTCGGTGACTAAGCACAACATTAAATAATAACATATTAATAAATCGATTGTCAATGGAAAACGTGTACTAATAAGGATACCACTCTAGGCACCTGTGTAAATTTTTCTGCTTATACATTCCATAATCAGTTTCAGAGATTGAATCATAAAATGTCGAAATCAACACGCATCATCTCATTTGTAATAATGTTTTTAGGTGCGCTATTCTTATATATTCCTTTCCATTATTAATTTGAAACAATACTCGGGATAAATGGGATATTAATTCTGTACTGTGGCGAATGAGTAGGTAGCCGTGTGTGTGTGTATAGAGCCGAATCAACCACTTTCAAAGTGACGTTATGACGACAATCATGATGAGATTTGAATCGCTTCGCTTTCAGATTGATGTCTTGCTTTAATAGAATCTCTTGTCTTCATCTTATCCATCTGTTTGTTCTCCTGTCATTCTATTAACAGCATAGCAGCAGTGGCATGGATATTGTAGCGTTCCGATTTGGAAGAAAATTGAGAGAAGTTGGCATAAAAATAAAGATTCATATATAGAGAGAAAAATTCAACTGCAGATGACATCTGAAAAAAAATGCAATTTGAAAGTTAACTTTGCTAAATAAAGTAGGCAAACACTGAAAATATAATGTATAAGTATAGCAACTCAGAAATACGCCAGTAAATGGTAATGACAATCTGTGGTAATGATAAAATAATTTCGGAAACTGACAATTTTACAAAGACTTTTTTCATATGTATGTATGTATATTTTGATATATGTATTCGATTAAGCCGTTTAGGTATATATGTGCATTATAACATGCTATCATTATCTGAGTTGGTGCAAGAAGGACAGAAGAATGAATATAAAAAAACGAAATGAAAGTAAAATGAGACGGCAATAGCATATATTAATGTTGATATAAGGCTAATGTAGTGAGATTAAGGCACGTAAATAGTGGAAAAGGGAGAGAGGCTCTACACAAGATGCAAATACAGATAGCAATTTGATAACAATATAATGATAGGTATGATAAAAATGATCAAGTTGATGCCGCTTCTGTTGATGATGATGATGAGATTATCTGTTCTGATCAACTTTCAACAACAAAAGCTTATATAGATGCCTCTATATGCAGTCATTCATGTCTATCATCTTTCTGCTGCTGCCGTATGAATGTAGATACTTTTTGTTATTTAGCTTTCAATATGTCCTCTCTTGTCTGTGCGCAAATGCATGCGCTAATTACATTTGAATGGGAAAAGGAGGGGAAAACTGACCATTGCGAAAAAATAATTATAAAGGGCCAAGATGAAAATGACGACGAGTTGAAAGAAGGAACGACAGGATGATCAAGATGAAAAAAGATGAGAGAGAAACAGGTGCAGCGACAACAGATCAGAAAATAAAATATAATGAATGGGCACAATCCGAGATGCGGACATGTGCATACGGATATAACATGCAGATTTAATATGGGAGTTACATATTATTTTAATTTGAATCCCATTGTCTGTTGCTAATGTTGTTGTTATTCTGATTGTTAGTATTTACATTTATTATTAAACATTAAAATTAAATTAAGAGACACAGGTTTGGTTTTGATTCTTTTTTTTTGCGTCTTTATGTGCCGTGATAAATGATGACGGGTATATACTATTATTACTGCATACGTACATACTTGCGTATCTCATCAAACATTCCATCGCTAATCGTGTAGTAGTCATATAATGTTTGGCAAATTAAAGAATATTTAAATTGGCAAATGTAGAGAAAGATTTGGCAGATAAAAAATGATAAAAAGTTCCGTCCATAACCTTGCTACACCTTTTTCTCTAGAGATGCCGTACGAGATTTTTATTGAATATGCACACGTATGTTCTTGTTCGCTATTTTTATTGTCGATTTTGAAGATAACCATGAAACATTTTTTTGACTTTTCATATTTTCATTTGCGGTTAGTGTAGCAAACATGACCAGTTTGCAATAAAATTTGTAACACACAAAAATTCTTGACTCTTCTGGAATCAAAATCATAGAACATATCAAGTAGTAGGTCGGTCTGATTATATTACTATATAATTTGACTACTAGACCATCGAACATTCATTCCATTTTTTCAATCAGAGAACTATAATTTTTTACAAAATGAGATTTAGAATGATTTTTTTGATGGTCTGTAATGCTCACGTTTGATTACTAGCTTGAAGACATAACCTCGTAACAATTGTGACTTTTCGTAGAAACCTCTCGTCCAAAATTTGCTGACGTCGGTTAAATAAGATATTGTTGAATTCGGTTACTCTGTCGACTTTCAATTGTTGCACTTACTTACAAGACTCATCTTTAACAATGAAAACATGGCTTTTTACAAAATTGCAAAGTCCTGGCTAATTTTCCTCATTTTATTGTTTTAATCTTTTTCGTTTAAAAGCGCATGCACGGGACAAGCCGGCAAAGCATTTATGATTAGTGGGTAGAGAAAAGTTTTGCTTTTGCTACCACATTCATATGAATGCATGCAATGCACCCTGAGATAATGATGGTGAAATGACGCAACTTTTATAGAACAAAGCAAGGAACGGAAAAACTCAATCATCTATTATTGTGCAATGTATAAAATTAAAAATAATATTGAGGCTGATGATGGTGACGATAAATGGTGATCACCATTCCTCTAACTCATCCCATAAATAATAATAATAATAAATGCTAACACATCTCTATTTTCTGTAATCAGTCACCCGTCAATGAAAACATTGTGGGGTAATAATAAAACATGATCATCATTTGTTGTGATTGAAAATAATGGATATTATGTGAGTGCCTGATATAAAAAAATGGTTGACGAAGAAGCAGGTAACCAAGGAAAAGGGTTCCTTTCAAAAAATGCCATTCACCATACTTTGAGGATTGTCCGCGCAGAGTTACAAAGGAAAGAAGGAATTTATAACGATGATGATAATATGATTATGATTATGTTAAGAATAGTGCAAGTCATTCCAACTGAATGAATGAATGGCATCTGTCCTGCTACCTTTGTGTAGGTCAAATCGTGCAACTGTTGCCCCAGTGATAATAATAGATTTGATGATGGTGATGATAAAACTGATGAAGCGACGATATATTCCACAAGTAGCAAAGTAGGTCTTGTCCATTAATGCATACAAAGTGACTGCCACAATTCAGTCGATGATCTCAAGTTAAAAGATTTTTTTTTCATAAAAATGTGCGCAAGTGAATCTGAACAATGAGAAAATAATGCAAAATGTAATGCAAAAGAATTAACGTTCGTAAAAATAGGTAGGATTCTTGGAAAATGAAAACAATGGCAATTTAGTTTTTTTGGCTTGTGTCCAAGTGACAATGTAAACAAGACTAATTGCTATAAAAAGGTTGGCGAATTTAATAAGTTTCGTAGTAGTTTCTACCAAAGTAAAAGCTAACTCTTTTTTATAATTGTTTAAAGAAGATGATCCTTGGCAGTTGTAAAAGTAATTGATTTTAATAGTCCGACGATGAATCTAGACGGATATCATCAATGTTTACAGCTTATTACTATAATAATAAATAAATATAACTAAAAAATTTTCATGTTCATGTTATATTAATAAAAAAATAATCTGTTTAAAATTTTTCAAAGGTGCTGGAAATAATGAGAGAAGCTGCAACAGAAGCAGGCACATGTTTGGACGATTTTGAAGACGACTCGAGCGATTTGTCCGGCTACCATTCTGATTCCGACTCTGCCATTATGACTTCTGGAAATTCGCCTTATGTTACCCCAAGAGCTCGCTACAACTTCCTAAGTCGTTCAGGTAAAAGGGGAATGAGTGAGATTATATATTATTCTATTGTCATTAATAATAGTATTAAAGGTGATGAGCATCTTTCTTTATCACCATGCCCCGCGTTTTCGAAGATTGAAACCTTTTGAAAATTTGGAAATAATGAAACCCCTCTTGTAACTCATATCGAGATCATGATCACCACAAAGAAATGAAAATATTCCATTATGCTCTGTCATTATACGAATGATACACATACTATAATTATATCTTTATTATTATTACCACACTGAACTACTGCCAGATGATGTGATCCACTTTGAATATATGATTACATTTTTTTCCACATGAAAATGATGATGAGTAGTAGTAGCGACAGGTGATTTGCCACTGAAAAGAAATATTTTATTATTATTACACCTGTAACTGCTCTACATACCTCCTTTTTTCAATTGACTCCCACCCACAGACACATCATTAACTTTTATCCCTTACAAAAATTATATAAAGCAAATTCCCTCAGTAAAAAATAGGTAGTTATAATAATGGAAATTCCTTGTACAGAACCCAGATTAAATGAGTCATTTAAAAATGACATCACCCTCATTCCACCACCTGGCATTTAAATGTCATTTCTCTATACTTCCTTCCTTCCACTCTACAAGCTAAATGTCATACTATTTTAATTATTCTTATTTTACAGTTCGCAGCAAACAGCACTTGCGTCCTTCTCTGTTGGGCTCATCCGTGTCCTCAGGCCAAAGCGGGCGTTCGCTAAGCACCGGTTCCGCTCCAGATTCCAACTCTGCCCTATCCAGTTTGGATTCTGGCTCCTGCTCTTTAATGATGACGAGTAATTCTTCAGAAATTCAGCAGTACAAAGCTCACCACAACAATTTACTTCACCACGCCTTGCGTGCCGTTGGTGGGAATAGCAGCAACACACCAACCCGACCACGACACGTCAAGCATAAAAATCAGTTACAGAAGCATAGTTCCGTTGGTAAGTATCGGAAAGATCTTTACCCTTTCATGAAAAAATAGTATCAACCATATTATTATTATCTACTTCCTTTAAATCATTTTGTTTTCATTCATTAAAAGTTTTCTCCTTTTTTGTCAAATGAGAAATAAAACGGTCAAAATAATGCAACAAAAACTGTGCACAAAACACAGATCTCCTCCTTCCCATCATAACAATGACCGAAAATGCATCTTCTCATTAATCTTAAGACACTTCCTAGCTATGAGAGAGCAAGAAAAAATATGCGCCGTGAGCTAGAAAATAGATTCTGTCTTTCTTTTATGTTTTTTTTTCACCTGAACAAAGTGGTTTTATATTACCTTGTTTTTTTATAATTATCATTCTAACATATAAAGCAACAACGGTGCTATGGTACAGTGCACTTTTTCCTCTGGGTGTTCTTTTCATTTTAATTTCTCTCTGTGACTATAGCTGCATATATGGTACTATGGGACTTTCATAGAACGAATTTTTATGTGCGATACTCTCGGATTGTCAAGTGGCGAAATAAGTACTAAAATGGTCGTGTTTCTTCTAAAATGTTCCATTTGCGTGTTCTGTGACGGCGGTGATATGGTGGCGTGGCCGTGGCTAAATTAAAGCGTGAAACATAAAAAAGAAGGAGTCTTGGTGTACTTTGTACAAATATTAATTCAAATTCGAGATGGTCATGCATGCTAAAACTAAAATATATGGGATGATGATACACAGCTCTCTGTACATTATGTTATGTGACGATGATGGAGTGCATGTTCCTGTGGGAACAAACATGTTAAAGTGTCAGAGTCAGAGAGTTGACGAATTAAAGCAAGTGACAAGCCTGCAAGACGTTTTTTGTTAAGGAGAATAAAAAGCAGCGTTTAAAATTAAGCGATTCTCTCTTGTGAAAAATATGTGTTATCTATGTACACACACACCCTGCTCGTTTTTTTAAAATGATACTAATGGATGGATATAGAGGAATGTCGTTGATCATCATGGCTCATTAATAGCTGTAAACTGCATTATTGGGTGCACTACTAAAAAAACGCGCAAGTTGCTTCATGATAACTGTAAAGAGAAAGAGAAGAAGAAACAATGATACACACAACAATCACGTCAAACAAGAAAGGTTGACAAAAAGACCTGAAAGCAGGAATGAAAAAGAGAGTCTCTTTTAAAAAGAATATAATGTTTTTGCTGTTAATGTTGATGGTGGACAGTGAGATGAAGTCGGCAATGGATTAAAAGCGGATTTTGCAATTAGTCAGTTTCAGATTTACTTAAGGCTTGTTTTTTTACTCGAGCTGTTGAATGCTTTCATATTTAAATATGTAAGGGCTTCATGTAAGACAATTGTGTAATGTTTCAGGTAACTAGCCATAATGTTTGTTTCTTCTTCAGCAGAGCAAAAGCTATTTATCTCCATATTTGACATTTTAGCTCTCTGTATCCTTTTTTCATGTACATTATATTTAAGTAGACTGTCAGTTAAAAATGGATGTGTAAACCACTCTTGTAATCTAATACGTACAACATTTATTCAACTTGCAAAAACAATAATGTAAGTTTTTCCTTTCATTAAATAACGGCTTTATTATTATTATTATTATTACTTTCTGTTTGATGAGTTGAAAACAAGATTGGTAAAAAAATCATGCTGCACCTGCACCACAAATTTAATTGATATCTAGAGAGAGATTATATGTAGTCTGCATTCTTCTTGATAATTAATTATTTATTTAATCTTTTCAATTGGAGCTTTTTTTTCGTTGTCCACTTGATATCAGCAAATTACATGGTTGTTGCTGAGATTTTTATTTAATTTATCGGTACACTTGGTTTTTACTGCATCGTGGTAATTAACTAGTACATCAGAAGAAAAAAAGGCAGCCATGCTGCACAGGTATGCAGGATGCTTGCCTATATATGGCATAATATATGGCTAATTTGAGTAGTGAAAAGATCCATTTAGTTGGTCGTCGTCTTATCATTTATTTTGCGTTCTTGTGCAAGCGTGACGTGAAGAATGGAGTGTTATTCTGAAAAAAGTCTATGTGATATCTCTCAGTATATACTACTGCAGTGCAACACTTTTGTCAGAACTGAAAAAGGTGCTCGACTGACGCTGCTGTGAAGAGGAATGCAAACATGAAAAAAAGTGTTGCTGCCGTTGTTGAGGATGATGATCACATTATTTGTTTGAACCGTTAGATGACTTGAATTATTTTTCATTAATGCCATCATCATCATCATCAGCATCCCTGCCGCATTTTTAATTTATGTAAACTTTACCAAGTAAACTGCTATATTACCTGTCTTATATTAAGAGTCAAGGATGCAGCTTATGTAAACCCTCTCATCGTTAACAACAAGGCGTCCACTCCATAGACACTCATATACACACCACTTGTTAAAATACATTCATATATTTTATACCGGTGAAAAAAAATTCAATATGACTGCAAATAAAAATAGTTGAGTGGGGAGTAGTACCAGTTTAGTTTCTAATAATTTTCATGACGAGTCAAGTTTCATTCAGCTATTTTAAACCAAAGAGGATATACTGAGGAGGAGAGAGAAGGAGGAAGTACTTTTTTTTGTTTTGACGTTTAGCTGTAATGACTGCTAAAACAATACCTTATATAAATGATACCACCACATGGACGACTGTCGGAAACGGGTTGAACAAGTCCATTGTCCGTTTAATATGGTAAAACCAGATTTAAAGAGTGTAAAAGTTGTGAGCTTTTCTCCCTCGCCTTTTATCCTTCTCTTGACAGTTTACGGGAAGCGTTATCTTGAAAATGATTGAAGAACATGACTGGTTAGTAGACAGAAAAGAGATCCATGAATGCACTCTAATGGATTAGTATAAAATATAATTGATTGCTTAAAGTAAAAAGAAAAGTGAGAGAGATGGGATCGTGGTCAGACCACAATGTTGATGGATTTTCATAAAAATAATAAGATGAGGTGAATCTTTGCTCGTTTGCTCGTATCAAAAATCGGCCGACATCTTATAAAACTATAACAACATCCTTAATGAATCATGAGTCATTATGTCGGAATTTTGTCAGAAAGCTATAGAGCTACCAAAAAAAGTTGGGTGTATCAGCATTCAGCAGACTGTACAGCAACATGACAAGAAATGAAATATGTTGACATTAACTAAATGTACCTAAAATATTTTTTCATAAAGCATGTCCTATCGATTTCGCGGATGTGTTTAACCACTTTTTCAAGAGATTAGCACTGACAACGATACCTCCATTGGCAAAAATTTCTCACTTAAAATTGTATACCCATTTTCCTGGCAAAGCAACGCCACTAAAACAGCATTGCCATTTTTCATGTGAAAGACAGCCTGCCTAAGAGTTACATCACGTCAAGCTCTTTAAAATATAATGACTTTATTTAAAAAAGCCAGTCCTGGCGATATGCAGTGCAGAAGAAATGGATAGTATTTTTTTGTGTGGCTGTTATATCCATTTCCCTTTGAACTTTATTGCACGTCCTGCAGCAAAGAAGTTTTTTGTACGGTTTTTTTGCAAACCTCTCTCCGGTCGTAAAAACTTGTCCTGCAGTAACACCAACAGAGTTGGGCCTGTTTTTCGTGTGGTGAATATAGTTTATTATTAGTCCATTAAAGCATGAAGATTCTTCCTCGTTAAAGCCAGGGGAGTCCTCAGTCAGCATCATTGCAGTTGAGGTCCAAAAAAATATGAAAAGTTCATGAACAATCAAAATATCATATATTTTTGTTGCCATTTTTATTTATGACTTGGCTTGACTCAGGCAAAATAAAACTCATTTTCGTCCTCACGCATCGTCGTTATATATTAGTCGTTCTTTATCGTTATATGAAGAACGGTGAATTATATAACCGTGTGAGAGGATATTTTTTCTGTAGGAATTTTTGTATATAAAGCTACTTGTGTATTCTGATAATGTTGTTTCCTCGTTAAAGTGCTCTTGTTCTTGAGGAGATGGAAGATAAAGATAACAAGATCTTTATTTTGCCATTATGCTTAATCATGAATCATTGGTACGCGAACCTGCAATCTTCCGGAGTCCGGATTACTGCTCATTTTTATGTATATGATTATTATTATTATTATGAAAGGATGAGTTCTGGTTTTTTATGATTTATCACATCCTCATTTAAGTAATGTGCCTTGATGCGATCTACTGTAAAAATTCTTCCTTTCTACACTGCCAATACAATTTTTATAGGAGGATATATAATCGAGTGTGTTTTTTTATAATGTACGACCTCGTATATATGTCGTAATAATCAATGATGTAAAATAAATGTAAAACTTCTTAATTCTTTCGTTTCATGGGAAAAAGAGGAGGAATGCGATCATCAAGTGACTTTCAGGGTTATCGTGTACTAACCACCTAAATACATAACTAATGCATAATATTTATTTTGTAAAAATTAAAATAAATGCAGTTTTACAGAGCAGGATAATAAATCCTAATCGACATAATGCAATATGTGGTGTAATTATTGTAGAAAGAGAATACAAGAGTACATAGATTATCATAATGTAACTGATTGGTTTTAAGTAATGTTTACATCTGAAGCAACAACAGTGAGCATTTAAACCTGATTTTTTGAACCGATAGATTTTTTAATCGATTAGAATTAAATATTACGACGACATGTAAAGACTCGGAAAATATTCTAAAAATGTTAACCATACAATATCCCAATAAAAGTTTATAGACTACCTAATATATAACGGATGAACAACGCAGTAATTATGATTGCTACACACACTACTATTATTAAACAAAGTGTTACGCATGTTAAAATTGCGAATATTGGTAATACATGAGATATGTCGGTTTGATGTAGGTATTTGTTCAGCAGCAGGCATGAGAGAAATTGCAGTAAAAGATTTACCTGACGACAATAAAAGAACGGCCAACATTTCTCTTTTCTTCTCTGTCCGCATTCTTTTCTCAGGTATTTGCAATGCGTTTTTTTTGCAAGGTAACAATAGAACTACGGCATATTCGTCTGTCGACTCAACAGTCTTCAATAAACAATAGCACACACTGCTATCATTACCACTATCCCGTCAAACGTCATCTAATTGTTTAAAAATGGGTTTTAAATAAGCAATTTGTGTGGATGGGTTATACCTGGCAGCCAAACCACCAAGCAACTAGTTTTTTGTAATTCTTTTTTTCTTCCTCTTCGGATTACACACACGACTTTAGTTTCTTTCCCTGTCTTTTTTTCCCATGCTCCATTGTAATTACTTGTTGCGCAAGCAAGTGGCAAAGAATAATGAGGATGATGATGATACGAGGAGGTTGCATGCAATGACCGCTGTGGTTTTTCTGAATGAACTCCTAAAATGAAAGCTGAGAAGATAATATTATGTGCTCAGTTAAAAGTTGATGTAATATAGCTAAAATAGGGTTGCATGTGGATAATGTGTTCATTTTATGATTGTTTTATGATTTCTTTCAGTGTCCACGTCCTCAACGGCAAGTGACTCTTGCAGCTCACGCTGTAGTGCAGGTAGTTGCTCCCCAGAAAATAACCGTTACCAAGGACATCACCATGTGTCAAGAAATGGAGGGGATGCGAATAACAAAGAGGATGATGCATGTGGTGATGATGACAAGGCTGCAGATACGATAAGCCTTCAGAGTGGCTGCGTAGAATGCGTTACGCTGGTCAGCGTTCCAGATAATCAAGTTATTACACAAGGTGTCAATCACCGTTGTTCTGTTCCCTCTCATGCCAAAACTAATGATGTTGTGAATCAACTCCGCGCTGAGATTAGTCAACTGAAGAATAATCTTCGGTTGGCCAATGCTACCATTGCTCAGTTAAATCATCAGGAAAGGACGGCGAAGGAAGGTTACCAGGAAAATGGTGGTAATAATAAGATGGCGGTGGTTATCGCCAATAAGCCTGCCGCGGTGGGTTCGCAAGGGGAACGGAAGCAGTTTTTGGTGAGGGAGTATGGAGCGCTGTATGCACAAGGCAGGGTGGAAACCATGGACGCACTTGATGCTCTGCCGGATTTGGTGGAGGCGGATGAACTAAAAAGCAAATTGCTATTTTCAGTGATTGTGGTAAAATGACTGAGGATACAGCGGCAACATTTTTTATGATTAACTTTTAAAGGTTTAGGCTTACATTTAACTTGTTTGAATTTTATGTTGACAGTTGGCGTTCCGAGCGGTACAGACGAGCCTTGCCGAAATCAAAGATCAGGTATCAAATCTGTTACAATTGGAACAAGGTTGTAATGGGGGACCTGCAACACAACAAGAGAAAAGTAAGGATTCCTGCGTAGAGCCTACAGCAAATCATCAACCAGAAGAGCTGCACCGCAGTCAACTAGGTTTGGTGCAAGCACTCTCCGAATATCTTCATCATTCCCAACAAAAGGTGGATCACAGCCGTTGTGTTGAGGTGGTAGCCAATCAGTTATGGAACACGCTGTATGACTATCCATGTCTTAAGAATTGCCAACCGTTGCTCAAGTACATTCGAACCTCAGTTAATTTAGCATGGGGACTGTCCAATTTGGTAAAATCACTGCTAAAATTACAACACAATATATATGAATACCGCATCAATATGCAAGGCACCTTATGTAACTGGGTATTTTGATTGTCTTTAGAATCCTCCTTGTTTATTGGAATATGAAACAAAAATGTTTTCAAGGGACATGCACGTACGCTTCCACAATTCGGATAACACATCGGAAAACATTAAAACATACTTGTGGCCTGCATTAATGGAAGCCGGGCCAGCGGGTTTATGTGTTCACAAAGGAGTTGTTATCACCTAATTTATACGCAAGCCAATAATGGATTTTTCGAATTTGATTTTGATGTCGCTTTAATATTTGTACAAATAAGCACCCGTATTATGAATGCTCCGATTATAGGCAAAAGACATAGATAATTAGTATGCTTGTAATGTATGTATATTTACTTTAGCATTGTAACATATCCCTTCATAATGTATCCCTACTTGAAATTGTAATTTAAGTTATGATATTGTATAATCAGTATTTTATACCTTTTCACAGAATGTGTCATCTTATAAGTTAAGATACGAAAGGAGTTAATGTGTTTATATAAACGTTTCAATTGAAATGATTGAATTGAATTTTACCGTGTCATTTATGTAATCAATAATTGTAATCTAGATGCTAAGGCAAGTATTTTTCCTTAAAATTATTGTTCTACATATAATTATGTTTGTACATATTTTTACTCGGGATTTATGTTTGAATGGGAAATTTGGCTTTTGGGTCTGTAAATAAGTATTAACGGCAATTGGCGTACATATATATTAACAAGTTGTAAGTATAGTTGAGGACAAATACATTATATAATTAGATACATAGATACTACTTATTCATTTACTACTTATTAATAAAATACATAATTTTAAAATAACGTTGTTTCCTACAATTGTAAATTATTTTTATTAAAGAAATTTCCATTAAAATGTCAAATACATAATTCGGATTGATAAATTATCGGCTTATTGACAAGTTGTTGATGTGCTCTGCCACAGTTAAAGTTTACACATTGGTTATACTATTTAATATTCAATTTAATATTTCTCAGACGAGATGGAATATTTTCTAAGGTTCATAATGCATACAAATACAAAAGATTTAGGATAGAATAAAATGGCTATAATGATATATTTCTAAGGCATATATTAAATGTTTTTATATCAAGTTTAACAGGTGTACAATTACACTGTTATAGTAACATTTCTTAAATATTATGTTTAATCATAAAGACTTTCATCTTAAATGAAAGTTGCACTATAAAATCCAATACATCCTATCTGAATACAGGTCATCGGTATTGCCTGCGTCCAATTTCATAAATCTTTCATTTATAAAGCTTCTTGACCCTGCTATTAATGAATAGCTGGTGGGGCGTTCTTGTTTAGACCTCTGCTCGGATCAGAATCAAACTACACAACGAGGAAATAAACCAGAAAAATTGGTGTTAAAAATAAACCAGAAATAAACCCAAGTCACTCAGTAAATCAAATATTTGAATACAGTCGCAATTTACAATGTTGATAGATTATCCATACTTACAATTACAATTATCTCATCATCGACATCAAGTTCCATAGGCATCTCAACGTCGTCCCCGGTCTCATCCGCTTCCCATTCCACGATGCCATCATTCATATAATTTCCTCCTGGAATCACCACCACGTCGTCGTTACGATTATCTTCAATCACCACTACGTCGTCGTCGTCATGATTATCTTGAATCACCTCCTCTGCACCTTCAGACCTTTTCGACGGTACTCGCACCAGTGGCACCACCTTAATTATTTCCACTTCTGTTTCTGATTCGTCTGAGGAATCATTGTAGTTTAATCTCTCAAATGCCGCAACAAGATCCTCTTGTGGTTCCGCTGACATTTTAATAACAATATTTTTCGTCCAATTAAAATTTAGGTTGATCAAATTTCAAACACTGTTAATTGTTTAAATGTCAAATTCACTAAAAAGATCAGATCAACTTGTAAGATATTTTACGCTCATGTCTGCTATGTTGATGCTCAACTGCGAGAAAAGCTGACTGAATGTAAACAGTTTTGATGAGGATTTATCCAGAGCAATGAATGTTGTGAGTGAGTACTCCTATTTGCAGATTAGTCGTCTAGTGCTTTTTTAGGATGACTCATGTCAAGATGTATTTTAAGATGAAATTTAACCAATTTCGTGTTGAAGATTTGGTGTTATCAGGCACATGAGATGGTTAGTGCGTATGCATGTATGAAAGGCTATATAATATCTTATGCTTTTCATCATGAAGCTTACCAGACATAATGGAAAAAGTACTGATAAATCCTTTGCTTCCTGTTTAGACGATTATCTTTTCAGTTAGAGAACTGGACACCAAATAGCTATTGAATACGGCTTTTCAACTAAAATACGGTAATTGATCATAAGCGTTTTTCTAAGGTTATCCCAACCGTATCTTATAATGCCCCAGTTAATCGGTTAAAACGAAATTTGTGTGTTTGTTGGTATGCCAGGTTTGTTGGTTGAGAATGCACCCTAAAATATGTACCTAAATGTATGATTGTATTAAAGTCATGTCAAATAAAAATTGGTAATAATAGAGCATTAAGCAAGAATCATATTAAAAGACAAAAGAAAGAAGGAATAGAATGAACTAAAAAACAAAATAAATTAATAAAAAACGAGAATTCTATGAATAGTGAATGAATTATTGTTAATGTACATAATATTATTATGTGGTCTTGTTTCACATGTTTTAGTCCTTGAGATTTGTGGATATATAATGGGAATAATAATGTATATTAGCTATTTAGGCTTACCTTTATATATTTAAGCCTGTCTTAAAAGGACACGTCTGTTCCTCACAACTTCCACTACATTGCCCGGAAAAATTGGAAAACTCGGTTAACATTGAATAGTTGCAAAATAATATGTATAATGATGAGTTGCATGCGAAATAATGAGAATAATGGTACGAGTAGCATAATTTCAAATTAAATGACATGCTCCATATTATGCGATAAGATAGGTTTGCTGTAGTTAATTAGTACAAAATCAGTATTTATGACACTGTCAGTACATCATACACTTTTTCAGCTGGTGTGTAATTCGATGCAAGCTGTTGCTAATTTTCTTTTCCATGAATCCGTTTTCCAGATCAAGGAATAATGATTGGAAATTACATGAAATCACAACAATGATAACCTACTAGAAAAGAATGCTATTTTTATTAGTTGTTTTAAGGAAATATTCGTATAATTTTTCATGTGTTTCCTGTGTAGTTTTTAGAAAAAAAGATAACATTCAGTAAAATTATTTAATAGCGTGATCCACATTAAACAGTAAATCCGACGAGCTTAATCTCTGATTAATTGTAATTACAAATTTGTTGTCACCTAAATGATAAAGCCCTTATTTTTTGTTAATATAGCCATAATAGGTCCTCTCTTCCAAAGTTCATGTAATAGTTAACGTATCCAAATAAACAAAAGATTTGACTTAGAATGAAATAATAGTGATAACATAGGTTTTAAGGAATACATTAAATATTTTTCAATTTCAAATACTATTTAGCTGACATACAATGATAACGTAGTGTTCCTTAACGCAATGTTTGGACAAAGAGAGAATTTCATCTTCTTAATTATAAATTGTTACTCTATGAAATCCAGTGAATCCTGTGAGATTAGGTCAACAGCATTGGCTACGTGGTCTTTAATGTGGAAAACTTATTTTATTACGGACCTTGATCCTGCCATTAATGATTAGCTGGTGGGTTCCCATCTGGATTTTTTCTTCTATAAAACTCGAACTATACAAAAGAAATAAACCAGAAAAATTTATTTACTTTTTAGGTGACCCCAACTCATTTCAATGAATCAAATACTTGAACACTGCCGCAATTTATAATTTTGATAGATTATCTAAACTTACAATTACTTTAATCCCATCCTCAACATCATCTTCGATGCTATGCACCTCATAGTTATACCAGGGCGGTTTTATCTCGACAACGTCATCATCCACAGGATCTCCTTCTGGCGACACCTCCACCACGTCGTCGTCACGCTTATCTTGGACCACCTTCACTACTTTCTTGGTAGCTTTAGGTCCTCTCGGCTGTACTTTGATTACCTTAATTACTTCAACATCCGAGTCGGACTCATACTCCACATACTCAGTGTCCGCGTCGGAATCATTTTGGTCAGTGGGCGGTGAACCCCACTTTTGTGTTTTTGACGTCATTTTGAATATTTTGTGTGCAATATTTTGCTTGATTAACTTTTTGACAATGATATCCCTACTAATTATTTCAGTGTCACAACATATAATAAAAAATCAGATGAAGTTCTCGGTTTTTTCGTATTACAGTCTGCTGGTTGATGCCAAAATGTGACTAAAGCTTACTCATTGTAAACATCTATTTTTTATGGGGATTTATCCAGAGAAATGAATGTTATGAGTGAGTGGTACATACACCAATTTGTAGATTAGGTAGTCATCTAGTGATTTTTTACGATGAATCATGTCAACTTGTCATTTAAGATGAAGTTCAACCAATTTCGTGTTAGATGCAGTCTTAAAGTCTTATTATAGAAAAAGAGGCCCATAAGATAATGAGTGTGTATGTGTGTATGAATGGCTATAAGTTAGAATATAGTATAGAATGTTATTTATTTAGGATGATTAATTACATTATATAAAATGCATTTAAATAAAATTGTAATATCTTATAAAAATATTTTTTTAGGATACATTCTTTGACGATTTTTACTCGCCATATCGAGAAACTTGAACAGGCTCTTCAACTCCTTTGGATAATCAATGTTGAACAGGTAATAGACAGCAAATGAGGTCACGACCGCCTCGTACATGTTTGGTACTGCAATGAATTTCTTGCAGTCCACATAAATCCAAATTTCAGTCTTTCCATCCGCTTTGAAAAAGTCGACTTCATTCACAACAATCGTCGGTGTCTTCATTTTCTGCTCATCAGCTTTGGTAAGTTTTTTCCCCTGCATACAAAGGAATTTAAATGTAAACAAATTACGAGCAAATTCCTAATGCCTTCTGACCTGTCTTTTGTCATTTCATTACCGTCTTTATTATCTTGCATAACTTGCTGAAATGATCATCGTCTTCCGCAAACTTGAACACAACAGCTAGAATGCCTAGCACCTCTGCAATAAAAAATAAAATATTGTGATGTCATTATGTTCAGCAATTCCAAAGAGAAAATTTACAGTTTTGAAGTATAAGTATAGTAAAGGGATCTACGTTGTTTGTAAACTTACTATGATATGCAGGATTTGGTTTCTTCTCATGCCACAACTTGATCGCCTGTATCAACAATGGATGCTTTTTTTCTTGTTTGGGAATGGAACGTTTTGTCTTCTTCTCCTTTGGCTCCAGCGCAGAAGTCAAGATACAATCCTCTCCTGTTGATAATTCCCGTTCCAGATTTTCCATTTTAAGTTATGTCGTTCAAAATGCGGCCATATTCTTCTTTAACCTATCAAAACGAATTAATAATAATAATAATTAAAGGTAAGCATTTAATACTTTTACATTCACAATAGTACTTAATAATAAAGATATTTTGAAAGTTTCGACGTACCATTTGATAATGATTTAGCGCAAAGCATTTCACTATATCCTTGAGCTCAACTTGAACCCTGATCATATAAAGGCTTTTTCCTGTCCACTTCATAAGTCTTGGTCATGGCTTCCGATAATCTAACAAAGTTGGGCTCTGTCTTCATTGATTCTATCTTAATAAAAATCCTGGTTTCTTTCAGAGTCATTTCGCTAACTGGCTTCTCTTCAGGCTGCCTTGGAGGCTCATCGATTTTCTCTTTTTTCACTACGACCTTAGCAGGAGGTGCTGACAAACGTTTTCTTCCAGTTGGCTTCGTAATAATATGAGTCTTTTCGTTTGTGTCGGCGTCACACACACTATTGTGAGCGTCAGCCGGTTCAGTCTTTACTTCTACATTCGAATCTTGAGAATTTGAATCATCATCGACAGGGATTTCTTCAAATATGTGTATAGGCTCAATGATAGTTTTCGCAGGCCGCGATTTACTGGGCGAAACGTTGATTTTAGATTTTTTTCCAAAATTAGTTGCTCTAGTAGGTCTACCCGCCTTCTTGGTGGTGGTCTTAGCAGGGGACAACTTGTGTTCGTCAGCAGAATCAGCAGCAGCAGAATCAGAATCAATAATTTTGGTGGCAGCACTGGAACTAGGGACAGGTGCTGACTGTTCGCTATGAATTTCTTTTGAAGTCTCAGCCGCCGAGTCTTGCAATTCATCACATTCATTCTTCGATCCAACAGTTAGTATCTGCTGGCTGTCAGTGGCTTGATTGCTTTCTGAATTTAAGCTGAGTCGTGAAGGACTTGGACTCACAGATACTCTCGTCAACACAACACTACAAGGCCTGATGGAGGAGTGGGACGAAGACGACGAGCCAATTGATACTTGGGACGAGTTACCATCAACGGATCTTGACCTGGATCTTCCACTTCTAAGAATGCGGGAATCAGGCAGACTGAAGTTTTCCTGTTCATCTGCCACAGCCACATCCGGCTTGACGGGCATTGATATCTTGATCTTGACTTGTGTCCAATGACTGAATATCTTTTTGTACATTCTCAGTGTTTTCTTCAGCACCACTTGTGTCCAATGACTGAACGTCCTTTTGTACCTTCTCACTATTTTCTTCTGTGCCGCTTGTGTCCAATGACAGAACATCATTTTGTACCTGCTCTTCATCTTCTTTTGTGGAACTCGTATCCATTGCCTGAACGTCAACTACATTTGCTTGTGATTCATGAGTTGATAAAGTTCGCTCCAGCATTTACTTCCACAAAAATGTCATCTTCACCATCTACTTCCATTAGCGAACAGACACCTTCAATTACTACTTGTTGTGGAATTCCAACTGGGGACTCTTCTCCATCACTGCTGGGAGCCAACACAGTTTCCTTGATCAATTCCTCATCTGCTGCGCTTGGGAAGGTCCCTTCTGCTGCCATATTGTTGATATTGTCAGTTGATTCAGTGTGAAGACTGTTGTTGTTTTGTTCCTCCATTTCAGTATCAACACCTTGCAAGACAAAATCCAACACAAATGTACTTGTAATTTCCTCATCTGGAATTTCACTTATATCCTTAGTCAAAAGATGTTTGTAATCTCTAGTTTCTGGAGGACGTCTGGGATCACAGGGAACCGTGTACGGATCAAAATCGATCTCATGTGGAATTTCCCCGTCTATTATGCCATCCACAATTTCCAATCCGTTTTGTGAACCGTCTTTAACTAAATCCATCTCGCCATTTGGTCCTTCATTTGCTTCTTGCACATCAGGTAAATTCGTTGCACTCTCAGTTGTAATAACTTCAATTTCATTTTCAACAGGGGTTTCTGCTACAACATTACCATCACCACTTTCGAGCTTCCCGTTTTTAACTTCATCTTCAGCGTCAGAGTCCTGCAAGAATTGTTGAAATTCATCTTCTTCTAAGGCGCTCGTCAACTGCTTAGGGTAGAACTCAGCAGGATTATCAACGTTCACCGCCGAACCCCAAGTTTCCGACTCGTATCCCTCTACGTTTTTCAATTTACTAATAACTTTCTGAAATTTTTCTTCAGTCTGGTCCGCTTCTTTTACTCGCTCCCCTAACTGCTTATCGCTCTCATCCGTATTCTTTTCCGCATCAAAAGCATCTTGACTAGACTTTTTTCCCTCCACATCCGCTTCAGCCTCCGACCCTGCTACTGACAATGACTGTTTCGAAGGCATTGTACTTTCAAATGATCCAGTTGGAATAGTATCGTCAACAAATAGTCCTTCCACAAAGTCTCGAACTGTGCCACAATTGGTTACCACTTTTACTTCCGTATTCTCTAGTGATACTGCTCTCGTATTGTTATTCACCGTTTCCAAAAATGAGGTGACATACGATGCGACCTCATTTNCAAATAGTCCTTCCACAAAGTCTCGAACTGTGCCACAATTGGTTACCACTTTTACTTCCGTATTCTCTAGTGATACTGCTCTCGTATTGTTATTCACCGTTTCCAAAAATGAGGTCGCATCGTATGTCACCTCTGAAAAAATCTCTCCTACACCGCTGTGCTCCCACGCAGGATTTTCAAACGGGAGACTTGGAGTCACGCTCGTCTGTGAATCTAAACAAATACAATTACGATTATCTTATCAGTTCCATCCTTAATATCCATTGCTTTACCATGCAAAGTTTTTTTAAATTACCAGAATCAAGCTCCGATTCTAAACTATCAATAAGCGTCTCCTGATGTGGACTAACCCAAATATTTGACACCACTGTTGAATCAAGATCCGGCTCCTCCCCACCTACATTGTTGGTAGGCATCCTGTCATGATGACTCTTGAAAATCCTTAAATTATATCACCGCTGTGCCTTAATGACACACCTGAAAGCAATTAAAAAACAACATCCAAATCATTAATTAAAACATAATAATCTCTTCCAAATTTTTCAGTCAACCATCCCCTCCCCTAAATAATTCCCTCATCCCCCTCAGCCCTCAAACCCCCAAAATAGCAATAACAACAACAGTATAAACTCATTTACCTGCACAAAATACATTAAAAAACAACCCCTCAAATACTGAACCTCGCCACCAACTTAATTAACAATTAAATACTTTAAAAATCCCAGCTCACACTAACTCCACAATTAATACTGTTTTTAACCCTATCTTGTTAACCCTTTTATTATTCTGATTGTCATTATCACTTGCAAATTTTCACTTTCAGATTCCAAACTTTTAATTACGCTNAACAACAACAGTATAAACTCATTTACCTGCACAAAATACATTAAAAAACAACCCCTCAAATACTGAACCTCGCCACCAACTTAATTAACAATTAAATACTTTAAAAATCCCAGCTCACACTAACTCCACAATTAATACTGTTTTTAACCCTATCTTGTTAACCCTTTTATTATTCTGATTGTCATTATCACTTGCAAATTTTCACTTTCAGATTCCAAACTTTTAATTACGCTAATTACGCAATTAAAAGTCTAACTAATTTAAAGATACTGTGTGGTTTACACGAAAGGAAACGAAATAAAAAATAAGCTCGCATCATCGGCGGTGGCGACGACTGCTCCGAGTTCCAGTCAACTTTCTTCTGTCCTTCTCGCTTCACTCGGCTGCTTTGACTAAAAAAACATCAAAAAAATATGCGGAATGGAAAATGCAAACAAGCGTGCGAGATAAACAAATAAACAGAAAGACAGACGGGTGCACGTACGTGTTTTTTTCGTGTCAGCAGCAAAAGTGCTGGACGGAGAGGCGTTTACAGGTCGTCGCGGTGTGTAACAAAAATAGCAACTCTGCTCATTCAACTCGCTATCTTATCCTGTACATCCGTCGATACACAAACTCAAGTGGTGTACGTGTAACGCGTTTTTTTGGATACCACCCCACACTCTGAGTAAAGTAGCCCCATTTTTTAAACTAAATACCCTAATTTTTTACTAATTTAACTGACAAGATTAATGATTATGGACAAAAAATTAATTTGGAAGCATTTTTAGAGGAATTAAGTTGATTGAAATTAGTAAAGTTGATTTAAGAAAAGTTTTTGGGTGTGGGGCAATGCTTATGGGTGTGGGGCAAAATTTTAGAGTGTGGGGCAATGGATGAAGGGTGACTTGTAGAAGTGTCATTCTTTCTGGTCATCTGATTCATCTCGCTTGTGCTTGGAGAGTGGATTTAAAATGTATGTAGAGTGGGGTAGCATTGTAGACGGAATCCAGCGCCAACATGCCCGTCGCTTAAAATAGGCTAGTAAAGCCGATAAAGCTGAGCTGTTGTTTTGCCTGTAAGTTTGTTTATAATTTTTAATTGTTGGTTAAATTTGATAATTAAATTTATTGATATGGATGGCACATTGTAGAAGAAGAAGAGGGACAAAATTGTGCGCATTTTAAGCAGTACACGGGGGAATATGAGTGAATGTAGAGGACATAATTGTCCATTGTTTATTAGTCATCTCGGCTGACAGAGAGTTTTTATGTAAATAAATTTGGTGTGGAACAAAATGGAAATTGAGTTTAATTGCTAGCCTAATTAAGTTTGGGTTTGCATATTGTGATCATTAAATTTGTGTTTTGGCTTGTTAGGAAAATGGACTTGTCAATGAGCACCGGCTGTATATC
>JAHZMV010002110.1:0-18333 GCA_027743765.1 Coecobrya sp. COE2
CATCATAAGAGCAACGTGTTAGCATTATCATAACGTAAATACGAGCTGCACTCTAAAAAAACAGCTTAAAAGATGTATCCTCATCTTGCTTCCAATGCAATTGAACAAAGCCATCCATACATAAGATGGCCAAGCCATTTCACTCAAAGACAAAAACTGATAGGTTTTACTGCATGTCTGAAATAAAGTGTAGAAAGGAAGTGAAGATACCGATTAATGCTTGATGCTAAGTTCATAATATCCCAAGTCAAAAATTATGGTCCATAAAAACGAATCATGGTGTCTTCCCATCCTTCCACTTTTCCGTTTATGAGGTGGTACTGATTATAAAATACTGAAATCCGTTAACTGTTCATGGATTATCTCTATAAAAGTTTGTTACATTGCGGTACAGCTTTATATGTTCGTATAGAAGCATGCATGCCATGCCACAAAGCTTGGATTTTGAATGAAAAAAAACCGACGCTGATGAAGTCGGATATAAAATTAGAGCTGCATGAGAAGGGGTGCGACTATAATATAAGCCATAGTATTATGTAAACTCCACAGAGTCCATAGTTGATTAAATGGAAAATGAACGAGTACGGAAGTAATGGAGTGAATGTAAGGCAAACGGTAAAAATAGTAAGGCACGGGAGCCCCGTCAGTCCGTTATGGTCACTGCACCGTGTCTACAGTCTGCTCTGCATCTTTTGCACTTTTCTATGTGCACAACGTGCCCACTTTATACATTTTGTTTGATCATCTGCTGCTTTCCCCTCACACATTTGTGCATGTTATATGTATATCGCCGTGATATATGCATAGATTTCATACATTTCCACTTTTACTTACCCAAATCGATATTCAATGCCAGGAGGGCAACGACACCCACCAGCGCTTGGAGTAAACCCATGTTACTGGGTTTGAGCATCATCATCCTTTTGTTTACTGTCACAATGATGCAAATTTTTCGTCACAAGCGAAACACTGATGTATCAAAATTGGCACAATGTCACTTAGGTATATAGATATAAAATGTGTAGGTATGCAAACTGAGGAATGTTTGCAGACGATAGACGAATGCGTTAGGTATGCGTTGACTTTTAGGAAGCGCAGCGAGTCAGCTGGTTCACACTTTCCGTTAAAGCGACGGTTATACTACACCTCCACGATGAGGAGATGATGATGATTACTATAAAACATACATAGAAAGGACACCAATTACAAATGACGATGCATACACTTGTCACATAATACAACTTAAATTAGCATATCATCTTGTGATGATGAAGAACATGAAAAAATGATGAGTATTCAAATGAAAGGGGAAACGCTCATGACACATCACATTCCACATGTATAGCGTGTGCGCGAATAGCAATGAAAGAAGATAAACACTTTCAACTTTACAAATCACAGACAATGCACTTTTCGTTAAAATACGCACGATTCACTATATACATAGCCTTCCACTGTAAAGGCGGAGACATCAATACGTGGAGCGAACAAAATTTTGGCAAGTGATATATAGATTGCAATGCCAATTTTAACTGGATGATAAATGTAACTGTATAGCGTTTCCCCAAAATCTAAGCTTAATTAGTAATACGCAAAATGAGCAACGCTTTGACATAAAACTACACTCAATGAGCACATGGCACTGCTTACGCAATGCACGCACTTTTATATAACACTTTTTTTATTTTGATGATAACGAAATGATAACCACTTCACCAATCGCATTTATATGACATTTTCACTGTAGACCAAGCTTACTAAAAACTGATTATAACACCCAGCTTTATAGAAAGTGGATCGCGCATACAATATTTCCGTCGTGATTTGCACTTTTATACATTTCCATTAATTTGCTTATATAACTTACTTTGAAATATTAGAAGAGAAGGATGAAAGCTGATGAGATGAATAACACTAATCACAATACACAACACTGACACAGATCACTAGAAGATTGAGACTAGAGAGTAGAGATGATATATATTATAACTTATTTTTACACAGAAGTGGAAGATGTTGAGAAAACACTGGAAACTAAATTAGACGATGATTGACTGGTTGAAGAAAAGTTACTTTTCCTTCCTATTTTTTAAAGAGGACGACTTGGCGTGGTTTAAGGCTGCTGACGCAACCAAGTTTCCAATCCAGCACTGAAATAATAAACAAACCATCAATCAATTTTGAAATAGCATTACATTATACAAATTGAAAAATAGGGCAACATAAAAACACAGTTAAAAACTCGTTGTTCTAATGGGTCATATTTTTAATGTGTCTGAGTGTCTCTGGCAATATCATATTTCACAGAATTGAAAATGTTTTCCATGCTTATGTTTATGGTTCATTATACTGATTCAATTTTCTCGGAATTGCATCTCACATCCTCCCTTGGTATTAATTTGAAATGCCAAGAGAATGGCGTTGGTGATAGATGCAATTCATGTATATCCTGTTGCATCCTTCCTCATCATCATTCATACATTCAGTTTTTATATTTTGGAATTTTAAACAGGAAATTAGCCATCCAACAAATTTTTTCCTGTGAACGCTATGCAGGAGGGAATATAACGAAACTCACGTTTCAGTTAAGATACATTCGATGTCAAGATTGGAGCCCTGCCCATTATTATCATTGGGCAACCGTAATTACATCGTTTCATGAGTTTTTTCTCATAAAATCCCATAAATGGTGCTTACCAGTTTTATCATTATCATATTTTTTTCAACAAAACTGGTAAATTGAAGCATAAACCAAGTTTCTACGCATGCGTAAGTTGCGCAAGTATTGTAATACGCTGACAAGCTAGCGAGCGGCACAGCGCGTGTTACTTTTTCGGTTCATGCGACCATAATACATAATCATAGTAATCCCCTGACTAGTGAATCACTCTTCTTCAACCGAAACGCTCATAAAATCATAATTTCACAATGACTTTTGGTCGGTGACTGACTAGCAACGATGTGCAATAAGATGTCGCGATACACACCAATATAAACGGATATTGGCATGTTGGATATTTGAAAGGTGTGTGAAATGTGAACAATAAATCATTTCCGAAAATGGGATTCATTCTTGTGGTGTGGATGGATGAGGCATTCTGTGGCCTAGCCAGCTTTCTTAAGAACCTAAAAGATTGACGGCGACTGTGCATTGGCCCGTTTGATGGATTAACTTTTACTATAGGTATATAGGTGTCCCTACTCACCACGTGTTTAAATCCCTATTTTACAGCAAAAGGGCTGCAATATAGTAGACCACTTTGAAATATACTCTGCAACAATGAATACTAATTTCGTTTTTACAAGCAAAACAACAGTCTTATTGACTTGTTGTGTGTGCATATCACTATTTCATTATCTCTCACGTTTTCTTGACTTTAAAAAAATGCTACAGAGTTGCCACCACCCTAAACAAGATTGTAACAACGATATATTGTTCATGTAGTCATCAGGTCATCAATTTCTACTACATATCATGATCCTACGTGCATTAACGATTTACAATATAATCATTCATAAAACGATGTACTATAACACATCCTTGCTATTATTACTGGCTTTATTTAGGAGAAGGCAATTATTGCAAAGTCACAGTGCGCACCAAAACACAAGATGAGAGTGAATTTGCAAAATGAAAAGTGTAGCGTATATGAACATCACATTATAACACAACAAACAACACGTTTCAAAGAGAAGATTGCCATCAGCAAATAATTTCTAGCTTGTTTCATGACTTCCAATCACCAAAAATGGAGACTGGGCAAAAAAAGATTCTAAACAAGATACGGTACTATTGGGCATATTATTATGATCATCATAATCATCATCGTTGTTATGCTCAAGCGCTCATTTGACGCTTTATAGTTTCAAAGTGAGTGACATTAATAGGAAATGTTGATTAAAATGAATGTGGGTGGTAGGGAATGGATTGTACATGTGTACACAATTATCATGATGATTCGTAGCGGATGATGATGAGGAGGACTGAATGAATGAGTGAAGAATAGCTTAAATAACTGAAAACAGTATAGGCCTATATAGTCCTTGAACAAAAGTGTTAGAACGAAAACACTTGAACTCTTCAACTAATATTATTTTGAAAAATGAAAGTTGATGTTTAATTATTTGACAAGCAACTGGTGTGTTGCTCTCAAAGGATTAAGCGACCTGACGTTTCACTAGAAAACATTTTGCATATCTCGTATTGCTAATGCTGACGGAGAATGGTTTTTGAAAATTTAATGATTACACAGAAAACGAATTTAAAATCGTTACATTATTTAATTAAGCACGAAAAGTCACCAGACACAGATATCGTGTTATATTAACTTTTCACTGTGTATAAAATTTGCACTCACATTAAGCTGGCTTGACTTATCCACTGGGGTAGTAAGCAATGAACTGATGAATGGAAGAGAATGAATAACTGGTGAAAACACTAGTAAACCGCAGATATCAAATCTGCGGTTATTTATGGTAAAACAGACTCCCTCAGGAAACTGACAGAACACTTTGAGAATATACAATGTGATGAACCCGGAAGAAATTTCTCCTGTAAAAATCCAACAATATTAACGAATTATATGGCAGATTGAATGGAAACACGCATGCGTTTACACAAGCTATAATAAAAATAGCCGGTGAAAGCTATTCATATGAATCATATTAAGGACAAATTTAACTGTATAGACTATCAAGCACTTCACTAGGAAAGTGTGAAATTAACAGATAAAAGGAAAATAAAGCTGTGATACACTTTCAAACAAAAAAGTGACATTTTTCTCCTATCATGTCAAACTTTTTGTCACGTGTTGAATCAATATACTAACCAAACTCTTCTATATCAGCACTGCTCACTCTAGAACAAAATGCTTAAAAGACTATTTATCTGTGAGAAAAAAACTTTTATATAAAATCCGACAACCGGGTAACTTTCAAACAGAAAGCAACAATTTGCCAATCGTGCAAACCTATACACTCATCAATACATATCAGCAACACTTTGTATCACCAAATTCTCACACGTTAAACTGAACAAAGGAGAATCAATGCCACATTTAATTTTTTTGTAGGTAAATACAAAGCATGCAAAAAAGCCGGATACTGTGCGTGAGTAGCCAGTGAAAAATATTCATGAACAATAATGCACAAAAGAATTAAAAGGACGACTCATCTCACCTGGTTGAACCCACGATGAAGACTGTGAGTGTGGATTTTTAAAGAGATTCTTTTACACGCAGTCAGTGTGAGTAGTCCATGGATCTCCATAAAAAAGCATCACAAACACACTCATCCACATTTTGTGTAGTATGTAGTACCAATGCAATGCATTTCTCATGTAACTTACAGAATTCTCTAATAAAAACAGCTCACACACGAGACAAGTCAAGATCCATAGGTATATCAACAAAAAAAAGGCTGTGTGTCATGTAATCTTCATATATACGCAACTTGGCCTTATATTATACATCCATAGCCCATTCATCCTTTAAGAAGCTAAAATGCCTTCTCAGAATAGCGATATCAAAATAATATGTTATATGTAACTTAAATATTATACCCTCTAGCCTAACTTGCATCAATGCATCTATGTAAGCATCTCCCATATAATGTATTCTTATTCCACAAACTTCATCTTCTTGTACACAGTGCCGGAGAGTGGTTTGTTGCCCCCGTGCTTTATAAATGTGGTGTAAACAAGACCAATATTGCATTGCACGCTTTGTTAAGGAGTGGAGTAAGTATTACATATAAAGAGTAGAGAAAGATACATGTAAAGTTTTTTTTTTCAGTAAACCTGAAAGCTATATGTATGGAAGAAGGGTACTCTGATAAAGTATATTATTATATAAACGTGCATATGAAATATTAGTATTCCAGAAAGCTGGGTAAAGTGACGCTTAGTTTTTGGTTATTTGCCCTGCTTGCTTACTCACTCGTCTCACCCTTTCAGTTTTTTTCCAGCACAAGAAATGCCGAATGCCAGATGTCCACAGTGACTCCAAAAGCACTAGTCAGTCAGTTTTACAGTATCAAGTATGGAGCAGTAGTATCTTTTTATGAAGATAGTTAGTGAACACGAGAGGGGAAATGCCTCATATAAAAAGACTGTCAAGGGTGCATACGGACAAAATTATTGTGGATCACAGCATATTATAATATGTTATGCGTTTATCGTCAGAACGAAATATTACATCGACGAATACAGTAGAGAATATTATTGAATATTGTGGTGAGTCAACAAAATTCAATCACTCTTTTTTATATGCACACGCGATCTCAGTTATATACTTACAAGCAGAAAAAGACATCATGAATAACAAATTATTATATAGCGAATGCAAAAAAAATCATGCAAAACTCTTTTTCATGCATACAAATTCAGGGGCACGGCACGGCTATACACTATACACAGCAGATTCCCTATTTATCATCATATCATACCAAAAGGAAATTTTTAAAGATCACATAATCACGTCACATAATATAAAAGCGTCACCAAAAGTTTATAATATGTTCCTTCTAGGCATCTAATTTAGCAAACCAAATAAACTGCAACAAGATGTCAACCAATAATTATAAAAATTACCATTTCTTCAGTGCCCTTTACAATACAATGTAATGCTTTCTTGTCTAATTCCATGAGTCATTGTCATAATTCCAGTTACAATTCATGGATAAAAAATACTCAGAAAGTTACTCATAAACACACACGCTTTTCTTCACAAAACATCAATTAGCAAGAAAGATGACAAATTAAAACCCGGATTAACTTTTGCTGTAAAATACATGCCATGAATGTTTATCCTAAAATAGGCAATAAATTACACAATTAAAACTAGTAAATTAATTTCTTTAAAATCTTAATTAGCCTTTATCATTGCGTGCAACAACGCTTGGAGAGAACGGTGAACAATGTGGATGTCGGCTGAAGCATAAAAGTTGAGTGAATCTGAGACTGCCCCGCAGAAAAAAGGAGGGCGACGGGTGACGACTACCAAAACAAGTCCATTGTCAAAAGCAGCAACATAACTTGTTTCTCTGCGCGGCTCTGACTTTTTATCTTCTTGCAAGCAAGGTGGATTGAGGCGTTGGAAGTTGGGCAGTTAGTGGCAGTTAGTTAATTATTTTTGGGCAATTAAAGTGCATTGCAATTGATTGGAGTAAGTTTAAATGCAGCAATGAAGGTGACAAGTAAGAGTGTTGGATGGTGGAACATAAGGGGTGGTTCAGAGGGAAGGGAAAGCAGATATCCAGGTTTGCGTCCACTGAAGCCACCAACTTCCATTCTCCCTGAAAAAATCGGACAAGCTGTATTACGACCCTCGTCGAGTTTGGCGTCAAGGGCCCTTTCGTGCTCAATAATCAAGCTCCAGAATGAACCAAGTTTCTGCCCATTTGGAGGAAGGAAGGCTTCCAGTTTCTGTGAAATTAGGCCGCCAAGTGTGACACCAACTTTGTGTCCAATTCTGCCACCGAAGGTGACTCCAACGTTGTGCTCACTGGAGACACCAACTCGCTCTTCAATTAAAGCAAAGAAGGTGGTTTCAACTTGCTCTCCATTTGGGTCACTGAAGAAGACGACATCAGCTTTGCGTCCAATTAAAGCTCCGCAGGTGACATCAAGTCCGTGCCCAATTCAACCTCCACCGAAATGTTCATCCAGTGCCAAACGTCGAGGTCGAGATAAATCTGTGATAACCGATGGACCAGCTTACAGTACAAGAAGCAAGAAGAGAGAGCCCAGAGAGCTGCCAGTTTGTGATAAGCAGCTGGTTATCAGCCTTCCTAGGTGTGATGACAAGAAGATGGAAGTGGTTCAAAGAAAGGAACCTGATGAGATTCCGGACGATTTTATGGAAACGACACTAACTATAGCAGGGAATGATGAACCTCAGATTATGGACGAGATTATGGAAACGACACTAACTATAGAAGGGAATGATGAACCTCAGATTCACGAGGTAATGATAGAGTCGACAGAAAGGAGTGAAGAACCTGAGAATCAGGTGGAAATGATGGACACGACGACAGAATTTGAGGAATCTTGGACTACCATCCATCCTGAATCCGTGAAAGTATCACCCACTGCCTCTACTGTGGTGTGTACGGCTCCCCCGAGGGAGTACGATGATCCGCTAGTAAAGAAATTCATGTCCGTATCACCAGATCTGTTTGTCGATGCTCCTTATTTCAACCCGATTGGCTCAATGAGAAGATTGCAAATTGTGATTGAAATGGTTAGTGTAAAGATTTAATTAGGGATTTTTATTTTCAAATATTGATTTTATTGTCAATCATTTTAAATCTCACATTGAAATTGTTGGTATAAATATTCATTTTTCTGTGTATGATTACAGTTCGAAAAGTATGGTGACCACGATCAAAGGGAGTATGGTTTCGATGAGATGGGAAAAGGTGTGAATTTTGGTGAGATTCCTCAGAAGGCTAAGGGTGAGTTTTTGCATGTTTTTAATTCAATACTTTTCAAGAGTAACTAACTACTCAATGATTCTGTCTAATGATGATAACTAACTAATGGTAATGTGATAAATGTTTTTACAGATAAAGGGGTGAAACTTGCATTCCGTAGAAATGCGGAAGATTCCTTTAAAATGGACGAGGGCGTTGCTGCCGTGAAACTGCAACCCGTTAAAAAGGCCAAATTCAGAAATTCCGTTTTGTAGATGTTTAACCTAATGTATATATGAATTCAATATTGGAAACGTGTTAATTTAAGACTACTAACTTATGTTATAAACTTCTTCTCGCAAATTATGTATATCTGTATTTAACTTTTTACAGTTTTATTAATGAAATAAAAGTGTTCAGTCAAACATGTTATAGGCTTATTACACTTTTGAACATTGTTTTACATTATTCTGTAACGTCAGTATAATGATCTTGATCATACGAGTCCTCTTCTTGCTTCTCCTCATACTCGGACGCTGGTCGATATTGTAATTTTCCATGAGGTACGGGCATAACTGAACTCTTCTGTTTTGTTTTAGTTTTCATCACTGATGCCTCCGGGAAAGCAAACTTTAAGGCAGAAATGTCACCTTTCAAAGATGTTATATGATTAGTTACATCCCTTCCATCCAGTTTCTGTAGGGTTCCAATTTGGCTTATAACTTGTTTGGAATAGTCCCCTCTGTATGCAGCAGGATTCCCCACCAATGTCAACTCCTTAATTCCATTTGTTGTTAGACAGTTTATGTCGGTTAAAGCCTACATTAATAATTTCATATTACCCTTATTTCATAAACTTGGTAGAAAATTAATTTGGTAGAAAGTGCCATTTTGTATGACATTCCAAGTAATTACCTGGATTCTGTTATAGCCTAAATGTAATGCTGCCAAGTTGTTTAAATGGGGCAGACGGGGTAAACAAGCTATCTTGTTGTGTTCCAAATGCAAATATTTCAAACATTTGCAGCCAACAAATGTGTTGAAAGGGATGTCCTTGATTTGATTGTGATCCAACAAAATAGCTTGTACCGATGTTAGTTTATCCAAGCCTTTGAAACTAGTTATCTGATTACAGTTTAACATCAATGTTTGCAAACGTGGAAGGCAATGTAAATGCAAATCATTTAGCCCCGATAAGTCTGCAAAAAAATAATTTCGGGTTTGCATAAATAGATATAGATTTATGTGTAGACGTTAGTGCATGTTTCACTGTTGAAAACCTTACTGTTATGTGACATGATGAGTACTTCCAAGCGAGGAAAGACTTTTGGTGGGTCAGATTTATTTGGAGGTCCACCTCTGGGGCTATAAAGGCGGAGATTCCCTGTCGCGGAATGAACTAGATGAGCCGGCTTTACCGTCGCTTTTATTTCCTTTTTTCTTTTTTTCAAACTTTCCACTGGAACTTATGCTGGAAATGCATGATTTATTCTTTTGAAATTGAGCCCGAGACTCTGCAGTATGGGCATAGCATTTTGGACATGGAAAGGCTCCAAGAGATTTGATGGAGTTGTAACTGACGCATAGAACGCGAAGACTAAAATAATCATGCTAAAATTAAGTTTTGCATTCAGAAAATGGAAACATTGAAATTGTTAGGAAAACATTCGTCATACTTGGGAAGTGAAGTGATCCCCGAAAATGTGGACAAGTGATTACCAGTCAGGTCAAGACTCATCAATTTTGGAACAGAGCTAGAAGGCAAATTCACACGCGACAAACCACAATGAGGTAACGACAATTCAGTTAATGAACTCCAATCTCTTTGCCCCAAGTTCAGTTCCAGCCATTCCGTGTTTAGGGTTCCGCCTGTGATTATGCAAACTCATTTTACATCAGTTTCATTAACAATGATGTATTTTGTTGCTAAAAAATACTTTTGTGCTAAATACCCATGTGATGAACAATTTCTTCGCTTCTCCAGTTAGCTACTGGCACTCCATCCAACATCTTTTAAAATGAAATGTGATCATATAATTTTAATTAGCATTGGTCACACTTGGGTAATTTGGGGCACTGTGAGATTTGTGTACCTGAATTTTTGGGATATATCGAATAACATAATTTCCGTAGTCCGGGTGCGAGGATAATGGAGTCCTCGTTGCCTCCAAATGCTGAAGATGCAGCAAATGTCTCAATGGAGCAAGAATATAGGTACTGCAAGGGAGTGGGTTCCCGCTAAGATGCAAATGCGTCAACGATGGACAGGCAAATTGGATCATATCCAATTCTTGAAGATGATTATTACTCAAATTGAGAATATGCAAGTTCGGGAAGATGTTATCCTTTAGCCAATCCAAACTGGTAATGCAATTTTCTTGCAAATTCAGCTTAACCACTGCCGCTCTCCATTCTGATGTTCTTACAAAGTTCGCCACGCCGAGTGCAGTGGACGATAAGTAATTGTCGGACAGATCCAGAGAAATAGCGCTAATGGAATATCCGTCAGGAAATGGAGGGGTTCGTGGAAGCTGGTCCAGATTTGTAAGACATTTTCCCTTGAACTCTCTGTAAGTAAATGCTCTCCCTTGCACCCAAGAATCTGCTAAAATTGCATGCGAGAATCCACCCTCAATATCAACTTCAGACGACGACAGAAAGCAGTTGTGTGTCATTTTTGGAGATGTGGCAAAAGGGGCTGACCAAATGTCTACTCGATGCAACAATGGCAAGGCTTGACTCACCAATAATGGAATGTGCGCATAATCATCCACCCTCAATATCAACTTCAGACGATGACAGAAAGCAGTTGTGTGTCATTTTTGGAGATGTGGCAAAAGGGGCTGACCAAATGTCTACTCGATGCAACAATGGCAAGGCTTGACTCACCAATAATGGAATATGCGCATAATCTCGAACATCCTGTGAAATAGTTATAAAAACGTGTTCGAAAAAATACCTTTTGCATTGCATAATATTATCCATACATAACAATGTACTCTACTATTTCGTATTTCAAAAGTTTTCTACAACCTGGAATGGATTGGGCAAGATTTCCAATGTGATCAATCTTGGCGTAGCCCAAGTAAGCGTGGAAATGCTTGAATGAAGAAATCTTAGGTAATTCCAACTAGCCTTCAGCTCAATCAAATGGGGAAGCTTATGAAGACCTGATAAAGTTGTTAAATTGTTATGGCTCAAATTGAGTCGTCTCAGATTGTTCATTCCTTCCAGTCCAACGGTTAGACCCAGGCCATTCCCAGATAAATCTAGCGTGGTGACAGTATGAGCTATTTCCTGCCCCAGAAACTTGGAAATTCGAAGTAGATCCACGGTAGCTTTCAACCGTGACAATGTTTTTTGGTGATATTCCACAAAATCCTTTTCTGATGTTTCATCTCTTTTACAATTGGAGCAAAAATTACAATGATGTAATTTACAAAAATGGTATTTTGAAAACGAATGACAGATACAGTAATATTTAAGCATACTTCAAAGCAATTGGATCATGAACAAGCTTGGTAATTGCCGTCAGATCTGCCTTCATGCCATGACCACATTTGTGCAAATAATATGGTTGAAGTCTTCTAGTCTGGGATTTACTTGCAGGGACTCCAGTTGCCGTACATTGCTTCGTTACAGCGTCTCGGTAAAGGGCTTCCGTTCCAGTTATTACCTCAGAGTCATCACTAACCCCTTTGACCCAAATGGCATCTTTATCATTCTTTGGTAAATAAATGTTTTACATTAACATATTGACTAGTTAAAATCGTCAATTTGGAGATTTTAATACGGAATTATGGCACGTACGTAGCTGTGTGAAATGCTAATAATGTAAGCAGGGGCATACGACAATGGTCTGGAAACACCAAACGTGAGGCAGTCGTAACTGTGCTGGAAATATTACAAATAGAGTATTTAACATATCAACAGATGTTTCCCGTTTAGCATGAAAGAAAGAGGTGAGCTTATCACTAACTTTTCTACATTTCTCATTGGTCGTGGGCACGGTTATCAAGCATTCCTCCAGTACTTTCATTACAACAACCACGGAAAATGGACTTGCGCCAATGTCATTTGTACGGGGAGCTCGGGTGGTACCAGTGGTACGAGCT
Source organism: Coecobrya sp. COE2 (assembly GCA_027743765.1). NCBI lineage: Eukaryota > Metazoa > Arthropoda > Collembola > Entomobryomorpha > Entomobryidae > Coecobrya > Coecobrya sp. COE2. The sequence goes on from JAHZMV010002110.1 coordinate 12,528, forward strand.
TTATTACCAGAATTGGAGGTACTGGATCCTTCTGTGGTTGAATTCCCAGGAGGCTCAGAGAATTTTATGGCTTCAATGGCGTTCCAATAGGCAATTTGTAAACCTGATATTCTATAAAACGCGTGTTCTTAACCGAAGTGTCGCGAAAGGACATAATATAATTTACGGGAGTATAATGCTATGACATACTTGATAGTTTTCTGATTTATCTGTGAGAAGGTTGTACAGATATAGCATAGGGTTATTTTCTGCATTGCCTTCACATACAAGGAACATGAAACAAGGGTGGGATCTCTCTGGGAGTCCAGGTACAGACTCTGGAAATGGGAACAATGGGTCTGGTGGTTTGTACTTGGGATCCGTGTAAGTCGGAACAAACTTGTATTGGGAGAATGGCGGGATCACAGGCTGACTGGACATAGTTGGGGGGTCAATGGGAGGACTGTCAGGAGGAGGGGGAAGGAATGGTGGCTCGTTGCACTGAGAAAAATAGATGTTGTAAGTCTTTTCCATTCCCAATTCAGCTCCTCTGTCACGTATGACGGTTATTGTCTCAACTTTCAAGATTGTATCTTCTGGCCATCTTTAGTAAAAAGTCAGCAAAACGGTAAATAAGCTTTCATTAAGGGAATTTGTCATAGTATGGCTAGTAAGTAAAATTGCACATACGGTTTTGCACAAGACAGCCCACTAATTAATTGATGGATTGTGGCACGAATATTGTCCACATCTTTTGAAGCTGCCAAGTCTAAAACATGGGGGGACTGTCAGGAGGAGGGGGAAGGAATGGTGGCTCGTTGCACTGAGAAAAATAGATGTTGTAAGTCTTTTCCATTCCTAATTCAGCTCCTCTGTCACGTATGACGGTTATCGTCTCTACTTTCAAGATCGTATCTTCCGGCCATCTTTAGTGAAACGTCATCAAAACGGTAAATCAGGTTTCATTAAGAGAATTTTCATTGTCTGGCTAATAAGTAAAATTGCACTTACGGTTTTGCACAAGAGAGCCCACTAATTAATTGATGGATTGTGGCACGAATATTGTCCACATCTTTTGAAGCTGCCAAGTCTAAAACTGAATGTGCGATGTATCCTTGAATGCTTCCATACGATTGGAATTCTATCCATTTTAGCCACTCTTCTATCTAAGGTATATTTTAGTATTCAGGTCTATAAAACTGACATTATCCATGAAAGAATATTTAGTTACCCAAACATTTTAAAAACCTGACCTCTTGTTCCCACCGATTTATATGTATGACCGTTTCAAATCGCTCAATCGTGACAACTGCCCACATCCGCAAGTCAGCAATTCTTCTGTGAACCTGAGCGCAAAAAAATGATGACGATGATAATAAATAGACAGGATATAAGTGTAAATCAATTGCCAATTAATAATTGGCAGGTAAAACCTTTTTTGAAATAAACCTTTTGCATCTCATCTTTCACCATCGTCTTGTTCCTTGCAAAAGCAGGTGTATTTGACAGTTGATAATCAGTCTACAAATAAATTAATATGCAAAAAAATATATTATTACTCTACACTCTGGGGCAATGAGCGATCACCCGAAATTATGTGAATTTCAGTACATGGGCTACCTGCGCCACAAAGGTCAATAGATTCATAATTCTTTCCCCGATGTTTTCTAACTGCTTGTAAACGGAAGCTATTGTGGAATTTCTCAAGGCGACGTGATTTGACTTGGAGGAAATTGAATTACTGTAGTAGTACAGGCACCTATCTTTGATGTACTCCTATGAAGCATAAAAATCATAGGATAAAATAGGGTATGAAGAACGAAAAAAATATTGACTATGCTGAAATTTTTCGGTAGTACCTGAGTTATCTTAATTTCATCATCGGTAATCTTTTTACCATTTAAAACGGAAATGTTTTTGACCGAGCTGACAATCATGGGTCTGCTATCACACAAACAAGCAACAGGACACTTTCCATACATTGCATCAATCAAAATAAAATCTTTCAATTTGACACAAGCATTTGCATCTTTAATGTCCTGAATTGTACAGAGTGGATTTCCGGCCACATTTAGAGTTTCCAAAGACCTGCATTTGAAAAGGGACTCTGCTGACAGACATGATATCTCATTGTTTGCAACATTTAGCTCTTGTAAAGAAGGGAGACCGTGATTTAAAAACTGAAAATTGCAATTCAGAGGAAATATTATTTCAGCCTCATTGTTTGCTAATAACAAAACACATTATGCAAAGACCTACATTTAAAGACGTAAGTCGGTTTCCAGAAAGCCAAAGAATTTTAAGGTTGTCTAAATGTAGTGGATCCACTCGTTCCAGAGAACAGCCAAATGCATACAACCTTTGCAAGTACTGAAGCCCTTGCAAATCGTTCTTACGTAGTTCCTGCGTGTAACATTTAAAAGGAAATTTGTACATGATTGATTCGCTAATGTTAACTATTTATTAAATATTAGCGTATTTTCATTCAATTTTACCCTAATAGTGCAGTTTGTCACCCACGCTTCTAACAATCGTTTGAAATTATTTATCCCATGAAAGCTTTCCAGGGGATGCCCTATCAAGCACAACTTTTTCACTAAAAGTGGATTCACTGTTGAAAACTTATTAGCAAATTTTTCCTGGTTAGCTTCTTGGTGTTGACCGCTTCTAGCTTGACTGCTTTCTCTTTTGGAACGTGGCGAGGTGCTAGTTGCGCTCCCACAAGAGGTATTATTATTGATTGCGTCAAGATTTAGATTAGGATCCTCGTCAGACGACAGGACTTGGTAAAAATTACCAAAGTTGGTAAAGTCGCCAAAGAAAATTTCTATACTCCTTCCAATACCGCTCAAGGACGTCGTTGAAACAGCGGAGTTTGCTTTATTAGTATTATGACTAGGTTTATCTTTTTTCGGAGGACTATTCTCAGGTTCCCCCTCATCCACATCGCCAATCTCCTCATCACCATCATCCTCCTCTTCCTTATCATCTGAAGCGGTGGATGGTGTCTCCGAAGTTGTCGACGTTTTAGAATCTGAACGCTTAGTCGACTTTTCACTACAAGAGGTTCCCTGCCTGTCAGGGTTTTCTACATCAGACACCGCACTTTCGCTACAATCTTCTTTCTTTTCCTCCTCATCTTTCTCCGTGTCCAGCGCCGAATCAGGAACTGTTTCCTCACTAGAGCTTTCCCTTTTCGGTGCTTCAACTATTTGAACTTTGGCGAAAGGTTTACGAAATCTTAGTCGGGGTATATGGGTTGCTTCTTTGTCTTCAACTACGTCGTTATTGTTGGTGTCTTTTTCGTTTGTCTTTTTATTATTCTGCGAGGATCCTTGTCCAAGGCCAAATATGTGACGCAGCATTGTTAGAAAATAGATGTGTCTGTTCCATAAACTCTGTGGATTTTAAACTGCTTTGGTTTGGCATGTATCGTTATTCTACTATAATGTCAAGAGGAAAGTACTACTACATACATAATAAAATTAAATCACACCGGGAGATCTTGAAAAAAACACAATGACATAACTGTTGCGTCTGTATCTTGGAACCATTTTCTGCCATTTTATAAACCTAATGAAATATAAACTTCCGGAAGTCACTCTAGTACCTTGGGAAAATTTGCATTAGAGGAAATTTGTGAATGATGGTGTGATAGTAGAAAGTTACGATGGTATCGATGATGAAATAAGGATAAAATAGACAAATGTCACAGAGGCGTCACTGAAGGGTTGATGAGGATGTGGACATCAATTTCATTTTCATGCATTTTCAAAGCACAAATATTCCAGTAACTGCATTCAAGAATTTCACAAGTCCGTTACCATCTCACCAGCAGCAGTAGCATAATATACATTTCCCCTGGACTTGGACATAACATTGTGTCCGTTTTCCCCATTCTACCAAACTCCCGTTCTACCCACAACCGACCCTCAAGAAAGACGCAACAAGAAACAAGAAAAATTCCTCTCTCATTCTCCTTCTTCCACAACTCATACAATCATCTACTTCTGGGAGTACACTAGTGGAACGTTGCTCACCTTATTTTCGGCTTGCCCATGGGATTATAAGGACTTTAATTACAATATCGGAGGCTGGCTTACAATTACAATTACTCAATCTTTGTGGCGTTCCTTTGTCTGGCTACGTATCACTTTTTATTCAATTAACTGGATGGAAGGAAACGAAATCCTATGTATCTGCGGAAAAGAGGACTGTTCTTCAGAACTGTGGATAAGTTGCGACAGTTGTTATAACTGGTTTCACTCTAAATGTGCAGGGCTTGATGATCAAGAAGTCAGGCTTTTGGGTTCAAATGATTCCTCTTGGTATTGCGAAAAATGTCTACTGCCAAGTGTTCAAGTCTCCAATTCAACTTTGGAATCAAAATCGGAAGCACGTAAAAAGCCCCTTGCAAAAAGCCCCTACGAAAAAAGCCCCTCGAAAATTGCTCCCACGAAAAATGCGCCCTACGAAATAAACCCCCTACGAAATAAGCCCCTACGAGATATGCTCCTTTTTAAAAAGCTCCCTACGAAATTATCCCCTTACGAAAAAACCCCCTTCAGTTCTAACAAATTGTAGGTGCCCTAACTGTGAATCAACAAATGAAGCAAAAGATGTACATACATTTGCTCCGATCTAGATGAGTACATCATTTCTCATTTTGCCACATCCAACCCTTTTGTGTAACCTTGCCTAACTGTATTGGACATAGTATCCACCCTGACGTCAGTGCCATGCTGAACGCTTCTTACCCTAGAATATTTAAAAATACATTCTAACAAAACTCCAACAAAGTCACCCCACGTGACAAAAAGTATTACCATTTTGAAAAAAACGTCTTGGATTATTAGGTGATAGTGATCTAGGATAGTGAAGCGGTTATAATATTTAATTTGAGAATCATAAATGTTGCTGAGATAGTGATTGCATACGAAATTAAACGGTTCCATCGTTTAAAAATACATTATTTGATTGGTTGCAAAGACCATTTCGTAGCATTTCAAATTTTTAAATGTCTATGTAAATGTAAATCCGAGTTGAACGATACATCACATGTATTGTCTTACCACTTAATTTTTTAAACGATGTAAAGGGTTTTACCAGTCCCTGATGACAAGACCACATTGTTAATTGGTAACTGTTTGATTAAAGCTGAATATAAAAAGCAAACACTTCTAGAGCTTTTACTCGGTAGGATGGAAGGACATTTTGAAGTTAGTTACTATTTTCGTCGCTTAATCTTCGTCACAAAGTTAAAGTGACGATTAAATTCTTATTCGTGCTAAAACGGTCGAAAACTGACGAAAATGCTATATCAATTTAATCTAAAAAGTAGCATAATTCTGATATCTCACACATTTGCATATGCTGAAAACAACTTTGAAATCGGCAGCCCTCCCTCTATAACGGTCTTATGGAATTTCGAAAACTCGCACAAATAACCAACCTTAACTTTAAGGTACCTTCAGATTATTAAAATTAATTTAAGGGGCTTTTTTCGTAAAGGGGTTATTTCGTAGGGAGATTTTTAAAAAGGAGCATATCTCGGAGGGGCATTTTTCATAGGGGGCTTATTTCGTAGGGGGCATTTTTCGTGGGAGCAATTTTCGACGGGCTTTTTTCGTAGGGGCTTTTTGCAAGGGGCTTTTTACGTGGAGCCATCAAAATCATCGACTTGCCCGTTTTGCTCAAAACTTTTCGACACACCTAGGGGTGTAAAAATCAACATAGGCCATGCTCACAAGAATGAAACATTACCAACTACAACCCCCCCTTCCCGTCCCACAATATTTGTGACCGCATTGTCTTTTTAAAACAAAAT
>JAHZMV010002111.1:0-14125 GCA_027743765.1 Coecobrya sp. COE2
CTGTTTTCCACGAAAACAATATTAATTACGTTTTAGGTTTTTAGGGCTATTTATTTTTATAGCGCAATAATAAAATGAATGTGTTTTGGACATGGAACTTGGTTTCATATTGCAATTATACATATCAGAGCATGAAAAAGGATGCACTTTTGGGTCGGATAGGCAGATATGAATGTCTATACTTAATAGTCTTCTGGTTTACTGATCATTTAGTCTCGTTCTGACTATCCGTCTTTATAACGAGTAAGCACAGTAAAAGGTTTATAATGAAAGTATAAATCATAAAAAAACTGTTCGAATACATTTTGTCTGTCCTTTTCTTATCTCCTCTTTTACAAGCTCAGCAAAAAATGATCTTGTCCAAAACGTCAGTGTGAAATGAAGACATATTTATATTAGATAGTATTATAAAACTGTGTATGAAATGCATTGCTCATTGGAGAAGCCAAGCACGCCAATGTCATCTTATTCGAAAGAAACTGCGTTGTTTGGCGGTTTGGCAGCGGATAGGTGAGTAGTGTATGGTACATTAGATGACTTTGCAAATTGCACTTGATTTATAGCCAATAATACTAACAACGCCGAAAGGTTTTTGCCATGCATGTGGTGCTTACATAATGACTTTGACAAAAGTAGAGTTCCGAGTAGTCAAGTGAAGATTTAGGATTTCCCGTCAACATAATATTTAGAAATGTTGTCGCAGCATTTTATCTTGCAGATTGGCTTTGATTGGCTACCTAAACCCTTATACATGTGGCAAGGATATGTTTACCGAGAATGTTGAGAAATAAATATTATGAGAATTTATTGTGCAGAGATGACAATGCTTTCTTCGTAATTTCATCATGTAAAATTGTTCAGAGAAAGGAACATAAATAGTTCAATTGCCATCAATGTTAATTTACATGACTTTATTATAATATTTCTTCCATTGTATTGCAGTTCACCACTGTGACATGCGTCATGTGGATTTTCCTCGCTAAACTCGGCTCACAAGTGGACTTTGTCACTTTGCTATTTGTGATCTCGAACGCTGCTTTCCTTCTGATTCCTCTGCTCAAGATTTGTCCAGCATTTGAGCTTCCTTCCGATGACGGTGTAGTTAAGGAAGAAGGTATACAGAATAAGCATAATCTCAAAAACATGTGAATGTTATTTGCTGTATTCGTTTGGTTACACTTTCAGATTTGATTCCAGAGGTACCTAAAAAGTCTACCGCATCCTCTACAACTGCGAAAAGTAGCAGTAGTAGTAGTAGCCGTGACACTAGCCTTCCTCCAAAGATGGACCTTCCACCATCATCCTCTCCTTTAGAAGACGAATTCTCTCTAGCTCCACATCCTGTCCGAGTTCCAGAAAATCCTCCTTCCAAATCCAATCGAAGGATGAGTCCTACACTGAGCACCAGCTTAACCGAAGGAATGCTTACGAGGTCAATGGCAGCAGCGGCTGCTTCATTTGTCAATTCAGGCTTATCATCTCCCTCCTCAGTAATGTCCGCTTCCGCGGCAGTGATCTCTAGTCTCGTTTCACAAGCCTCGTCTCAACTAGCTACTGCAACATCAGCTTCATCGCAAGAGTCGTCTCCAGATCGAGAATTTATGCTTTCTCCTGCTCAGCTAGCAGCAGTAAATTCATCGTCGGGACCTGACTCCTTGACACCAGGCGTTACAGCCATGCCTGATCATGAACAAGATTCCGATCCCGAGGATGAATTCCTTTTCGATGCAAAACACTTTGACAAGTCCAGCTCATCTTCAAGCACTTCAAATTCGTTTGAAATCATTAACAACATTTGAAAGCTGAATAAGCAGCAAGCTATACTATTTATATGTTTTATGTACTTCTAGTGTTCTCAAAATGTCGTTACAATGGTGTTATAATGTACTGTTAAAATAATGTTAGAAATTAGACTAGAGATTGTTGTAGGAGAGTCAGAGAGGAAACGCACCAAAAACAAAAACGCAAACTTAATTACATGTGTATAGTTATAGTTGCCAGTTTTTATATAATATGCGATCTATATATACCAACGTTATATATACCTATTGAAGTATTCATAAACAATAAAGGAAAAGATAACTAAAGCGTATATATTTTCAGTATGCGCAGTAGCCGTAGAATGAAATGTGTACCATTTGTTGACGATGAGTTGTTAAAATATTGGCAGATTGATTAACTTTTCATGTGTACCACAATCAAAAGAATAATGCAAACTACTTATATGTCAGCTTACCAATGTGAATGCCATAATAATATAAACCATACCAAAATATATGGCGTGCTAAAGGCAATTTATACTTTATACCATCAAATTCAAAGGAATCTAGCCACTTTCAAAATATTTATACAATTAATTGTATCAAATGGATCTATAATTTTTATATAATCATCGCAGCAGTTTAGATTTAGAATAATAAAGTATAATACAGTACGTTTGATTCAGTCACATAATGACTACATAATGGTAGAACAAATTAGTTTGGTTTGTATAAAAGTGCGTACCTAGCTAGCTCAAATTTTGATCTTTTGCACTATTTATTGCTTCGTCTTACTTAAAAACGCTTTAAAATGCTCATTAAGGAGCTTCCAATCCAACTAAATTATGGAAAAGTATATTAGATCTACAAGCAATACCAATCATGAGTGAATATTCGCAGTTTAAAGCAAAATTGATTTTGTATTTGTAAATATTTGTAACCACATCAGACGACAAATTTTTTCTCTCCCCAATGTTTTTTATTCTAAAATTGCGGATCTAGCAGAATTTTAATTCTTGATTCGTTAATATGATAGCAATCAGCAATGTTGATATGTGATTAGTAAATTTTGTTTTACACGCATGTTTACAACTTACAGCACAATATCAAGTTAGCTTGGATCCTTATCACAAATATGCGTTTTTTGTGCCAATTTTTTGCCTCGTTCAGAGAAAAAAAGTTCGTTGTGTGATTTTACCGTGTACTTATACTCGCCAATTTCATGCTGAAAAGTTCATTATTATAAACTCATATATGATGCATTTAATTACTTGCTGTTCTACTTCAAGTGCAATCTAACTCGAAAGTACCCTCTGTACATTTTATTCAGAAAGAAGTTAAAAGTTTGGCTTGTATTATGATTATTCATGTAGCTTTATTATGTTCAGTATAATATTATACCTTTCTATTGTATTTCATGCAAATGCGAAACTGTGCAATAATAATGAGAATGAAAATAAAAGTTTTGTTTTTCAAACAATTTTATTAACTTTTTTCAAACAACATTGTGATTCGGATAGTGTAGTAGAATATATTATCAACACGAAATATTGTGAATTCTTAAAAAAATTAACTTCAAGACAACATACTATCAATGATCATATATCGTATATCAATACATGGTTAAATTAAAAGGAAATCATGGCTCAAGTTTTTATATCATAAGTGCATCAAGTTCTATTCTAGTTTTGCATCAATTTTAACAATTCTACAATTATATAATGTACCTATTCAGCATGTATAATACTGGAACAGGAAATACTAATGCAATAAATGTTGCATGCAACATGACCAGTTACAACTTCTATCTACCGCTGTATTTACTTTTTAAATTATCGTCATTCGTAAAATTACAGTTGAAGGTTGAGTGAAAGCAGTTGCATATTATGATTTATTTTTTTAAACTCATCCGAGTCGCTATATTTAGTTACATGTTTATTTTGTATGATATCGATATTTTCCCTTCAATAGAAAGGACAATACAAATTTTCAAGACGAAAGAATTTCACCCGGATTTTGTTGATATTAGCTTGTAATTTATGTGTAAAGTTTAAGGTAAGGATTGTCACTAATTTCCTAAAAATCCAACAGCCAACTGGGAACAATGCTATCCTAATAAATATTCGAGTCTAAGTCCAACTGACAATTGATACACTTACATGTTTTTACATTATTTACAGATTTATGTACACCTGTGCATTTTGAATTAATCGCTAGCGTTGTAATACATTACTGGATGCGGTAACGCTTCGTTCACTGCATCATGAAAAGCCCATTCCTTACATGTAAATATTCTAACTTGATTTCTAGAAATCGAAAGCACTGGAAAATCAATTTGATTCCTTTTAGAAAACAGTTTAAGACAACTTTTACTTTGGTGTCTTTCTTGATCTTGTCTCGACGATACCAGCAGCCATAATTACATTGACATACAATATATCATTCATAATTAAAAGTAATTCAATAGATTTTTACAGTGCAAATATTTTACACATATAGAGTGTAATGCTATCATTTAAAAATCTCCCTATTTACTTTGTCAATCATTAATAATGAATAATTGGAAGTATGTATATTCGAATTCCAACGGTTTACACTAAAGATATTGATATCTATAAACGATTATACGACAACGCGTAATAAACACTACTCACTATTTCTTGTACATTGAATAATTTCATCATAAAGTTATAATATTAAATAAATATTACTATTGTAAACATTTTCCTATTTTCTCATTCTATTCTTAAAATTTTACAAAGAGAAAACGTAGCACATACACAATGCATGTACGTACGTACTTTCTACGATGTAGGTGAAAGTGAAAGTCAATATCACCACCCCACAATACATTATTGGCTAGATATGTCTGGAAACTTTTTGGGATTGCTTAGCTAACTATCACTTATTAGTAGCGTCACATGATGAATCAACGTTGTATCAACTCTTCCTTGGTTTGACTGATTACAATATTACGCGTGTTAGTGGTGGGGAGAAAATCTCGTAAAGATTCCTCTGGGCTCAGCAAAAAAGTACAAATATTGGGCTGAGTGCAATCGCATGTTTTCCGTTTAAAGTCCATACTCGCTTCATATCATATTATCACTTCTTTCTCTCATTTCTGCCATTATCATTTTTATATTGTTGTAAGTTTTTCTTGCTCTTTGAATGACGTTCTCAAGATCACCATCAGAATGTGAATAGCCGTGATGGACAGAAGAGGGAAAGGGTTATTCGGTTGACTTACAAGATGAAAGTAGTCAGTAGTAATTGGATATTTTTAAAAGTTGGAGCTATAATATTAAATTATGGCCAGACTAAATACTATTTTCATATAAGTAGGTACGACAAGATCTCGCTACTTTTGATATGATATAGGTATACGTAAAGTACATGGTCGTACATGCTTTAGTTTTACAATATGAAATAGGTACATAATGGAAAGATGGAGAGGGTAGCAGATGGATTTAATCTTTTTTCTTTTGTCAAATGTCATCATTCTCACCATCAATTGTTTCAAAGAGTATAACTTGTTGTGTAAGTGTATTTTCTACCAGACGCTACACTTTTCCCTGGGGTTCATTTTCGACCCGATGGGACAGGAGTACGCATTGGAAAATTCATCCGAGTTGGACAATGGTCCAAGAACTCGGATCGGTGCTGGAGCGTGTACTGCGCTTCTAATCTTGTTGAGTAAATCCTCTGGTCTCATCGAGCCACACCAGATCTGTGCATAATTTAGGTAGAAGTACTGGTCATGGGTCATCCACTCTAGTCCTGGGAGGAGGGGCTCTGTGCCATGGGTTTTTTCCCATTTTTTAAATGCCTGCGAAGCAAGAATAGTGTATGTTGTGTTCAACCCATTATTAGCTTAAAAGAATGTCTGCATGTTACATAACCGCGCCACATCACGACCAACATGTATTTGTGAGCCCCTTCAGTGTCACATTTCATTGCAGTTTTTTTTTCATTTTGATTTCGAACAATAAATCATTTCAGACATTAATCCACTTTAATTCCTCCTGAGCTTTCTAGAACAAGTAGAGAGACGAAGAAGATGCGTGCTATGTCGTGTCGTGTGCTACGGCTGTATTGTCACGGTCCAATCCTAAAAATAAGCGTGTTTTTATGCCTTATTGACTTTGCAATAGTTCGCTTTAGCATCACGAGTGAACAGTGAACCACTGCAAGCTGTTAATGATGGATGATGAAGAGATGAGACCATCATATACGTAATCACCTACAATATACATAATATGTACATATGTGGCAAAAATGTATTAAACTTCACGAAAATTTTCTAATTTCGGCATTGCCTCCTCTTTTAATTTGATGTAATCGACAAAATAGCTAGCTACTGTGGGATGTTGCTGAGAAAAGTCAAGGCAAGAATCTGCGTCACAAAGTTGCTGTATTTACGACCGACTGTACTAATCTAACATTATCATTCAATTGCTTACAATAATTGATAAAATTGTAAATTAATCACTTCAACTACTATATGACCTGGTGTACTATAGTACCAAGAAATACTGAAATACGTAGTTCTATGCTGTAGTAAACATGATTTGGTAAATGAAATTACGTTTTTACTCCTTTTCCCTCTTTCCTATCAGTCGTCAGTCGGTAGTACTAGACTTCGTGTCGGCATTTTGGATTAAAGATGGAAAAGATATGCTTCATGCTATCATATTCCTTTTTACTTGTGTGCAGCAGTAACTTACACGATAAGTAGGATTTAATTGAATTATAAAAGGATCATTATCAATCAGATAATATAATATCTTCAATTTATTTACTCTCTTTCTATGATCCTATCAGAACTCATAAAACAGGTCAGCAACATGATAAAAATACTACACACACATGAACATAGAGACGAAAATGAACATGATCAGTTGAGATACATCATTTCTTTGCCTTTTGTCACATACCTTTATCATCAAAACCGTGGGTTATCTCATGTCCTTTGGATGAAAACAACAACAGTTTAAATATAACCAAAATAATGCCAAGGACAAGACACGATGTTTGTAAACATAATTAAGTAACTGTTGCCCATTCCCTTACCTATTACAACCCCGATTCCACCGTAATTAAGTGACTTTGGAAAGTATTGACTGTAAAATAGTGGCTGAAGAATTCCAGCAGGAAACACTAGATGCAAAGAAGAAAACAAAGGCAAATGTATTGAAGCCTTGCCAAAATCTCATATTCCCCTGATTTCAAAAGGCTTTACATAACATGTAATTAACGTCTTGTATAATGTGAATTGTGTACCAATGTCATTTTTGTTTGGGTCATAAAACGCATTAACCACAGCTGGCTCTGTTGACCACTTGTCTTTGTTTACAGGTTTTCTCAATTTCCCCAGATTTTGTGTAGCCTTCCACTGGCCAAGACTGACTATGTTTCCCAAAAAGTTGGTTCTTGACACGGTTAGCTGTATACGTAAAGAAAGCCAGTAAGCACAAATGAAAGCCACCTTCATCGTCAACAAGTATTATTTATTAGGCAAATAATATTATTATGAAACGAAAACCATGCTGGTAGGATGCGTAATATGGTTTGTTAATTATAGCCACTTTGAAGTTCATTTTGCATACATTCTGATACTCTTTGTTGAGTTCATCCGGTTTTGTGATAAAGTCTGGGTAGCCAATCCTTTCATTCATTTTCAACGCTTTGTCCCGTGCAACCTTCCTGGTTGGCCCATCCATCCAGTGGTTTTCATTCAGCAGTTCAATGAAAGCTTCTCGGATGTTGCCGATCATTTCCTGGGCCGTTTCCTTGATCGTTATTGTCACCACACGAGCACACAATAAAAGGACAAAGCAAACCAGATATACATACACAAGGACGTTTATAAACGGTAATGAGAAACGACAAGGCTAACGACACGTTATTAAAACCCCGCGGAAACCTTCCAAGATGAAAATGATGCCTTTTGAACGTGGACATGGCGTTGATAGGAAAGTTGACTGAGAAATAATTAAAAAATTTGACTCAAAATATGTGCCCATGAATGAAAGAAATGAACGCGCAAACGATCATGTCATAGTCATTCATGATGGTATAAAAAGCCTCAATTATGTACATTTTTATTTTGCTACTGGTTTTATGAAGACGTTCTAAAAAAATGAAAAGTTTTTTGAAAATCTACCTGCTGTTACTTGAAAATCTGAAAGAATCAACACCAAACGATTGTGTTTCTCCCAAGTATTACGCTATAATAGGGTAATAATAATAGTAAATAAGTTTATAAAAGTCGTCTGTTGACTGTCTGGTTGGTGCTGTACTTTCACTTTCTCTTACTCTCTCCCGTCTTGTTATTGCTTGCTTCCTATTTTCTTTGTGACTTTGTGTCAGTTTTATTTCTCTTGTGGCGGCTTTTCAAACCCAAATTTCAATCACGCATTTGCGGTGCCCCTTGCCTGCTTTCTTTCTAAGTGAAAGTCTACTGGGATTGGGATATATGCTGAAATAAACTGGTGGTAGTGAACTGCCAAGAGCAGTGAGGAAAGGAAAGGAATTGCAACTTGATGTAATATCCTATCCTTGCTTACAGACAATGTACCTTTTTATCCTATACTTATTGCACTCTCATTCATTCAACCTACATAATACGTAATATGTATGTACATAGCAGCGTAAATGCAAACAAGGGAAACAATAACCCTTGTTGGCGACGAAGAATACGTACATTTGCGTGTGGTGTCGTGGTTTTGTGTGGTGGTAGCGGTACTTTACCGTTTTATTTTGATATGGAAATCAAAAGGTGGGGAAAGGCTGACAATAATACTATGAGGAGAAAAGTGTAAAAGAAAGGCCAAGGAAGTTTTGTGTGTTGGTAGCGGTACTTTACCGTTTTATTTTGATATGGAAATCAAAAGGTGGGGAAAGGCTGACAATAATACTATGAGGAGAAAAGTGTAAAAGAAAGGCCAAGGAAAACTTAAATTCTGCGCGTGTAAAAAGCAAGTTATTCTTCTAGATCTTCTCCTTGGAAAATGAAACGCTTTATTTATTCAGGCAGTCTGACAATAAAATCAAATCAAAGTGACTTTACTAGATTGATGGATGGGTGAACACACACTGCATTTTATATTCGCCAGCGTAGCAAGCTTTCCCTCAATTTTTTTTTCACTTTCTCCATTTTCAAGAGCCGTCATATCCTCTTTCCTTTCAAAAAGTGGCAATACGAAAACACTCGATATTCTCTTATCTGATATCCTGATTTACAACCTTTGAATGGGCGCCTTATTGAAAGGCACGTCCCGGCATATTGGTAATAGCTGAAATCTTATTGTTATTGTTTGGGCTCTGCTGGGCGCTTTTGAGAGAGAGAGAAAAGAATCGTAGTATTCTCAAGAAACAAAATACGACCCTGTTGCAGGATGGCAGTTTCTGTGGTTTGGCAACTGAAATGCAGCAGTAGGGCGATGAGGGGAAAAGAGGTGAGCCAAAGAATAATAGTTCATACGTTCATGTAATATCTGGCATGTTGGCTGGCTGGGTCTCTCTTTTCCCCACTTTTATTCTTTGGAATCACTCTACCATGTTTCCACAATTTCATGGCTGGAAAATTGGTTCTCGTTATTCAATATTGAGTTTTGCTCACGAGAAAATCTTTCAATATTTTACTGTTTATAAGCTGTAATAAATGTCGTTGACAATTTTTGCTCATACTCATGCATCCCCGCATACGAAACGGTAAAGCAAAATTTGTTCAATTACACAATAACATAACTAAAAACCACATCACATAGACATAATAATAATGTAGGTTTTCCTGTTGTTACATACTCTTCCCCGTTTGTATGATGCTTGTTATGCGTTATGTTCGTGAAGTTGTATGCTTTCTTCTTTTTCAACCTTTTTTGCTAGGGGCAAGGAAGAAAAGCAGGGAAAGTCGTTTGTTTCACATTCACTGACAAAGTTTATGTGACGATGTAGTCGGAAAATTGAGCAATAAAATCGGATCATCATTCCATTTCAATTCTTCTGCTTTGGCAATGCATGTTGATTGTGGATGACTGCAATGCAATGCCAACAAAATGCAAACATCACACACACAACTACCGCAAACAAGACTGCTTTCTACTTATTACTTCCTCCATTAAATTATAATCTCTCCCACAGTTCCCCATTTCCTTTTTCACCTTCACCTCCTCCAGCCCCGATCTATAAGTTAACAAGTGAAGAGGAAAAGGAAGGAAGTAGTTTAGGGGAGTCAAGGTACTTTATGACGAGAGAAATTGAATAAATGCTACAATATTGCTGAATGTGGCAGCGGTGCAATCATGTGCATAGAAGTAGATATTCGTAGTGACTAAACGGGTCTATTATAAAGCCAAACATTCTCTCAACCTCCGACCCTATATAACTTCTTAATTCATTCTTTGGTTTTGCCATTCATCAATGTGCTTGCCGCAAATATAAAGTAGTTTAAGATCACTATATATTCTTTACTTAGCATAAAATGTCTGCCCTACTCATTCGAACAATTTAACGCAGAAATATTGTAAATGTAAAATTATGCGCCATTATAACCACAGTCGTTGTATGTTACAATTTTGCCTTTTTAAGGGGAGAAAGAAGGATCTGAACAAATTTTAAGCGTATCGAGCTTTGCTACAAGACCTATCACTACTTATGCACATAATTTTATTTTGAGAAAGAATATAGACTATCTAGATGCTTTGTATTTTCTTGAGGATTAGCGATTCAATTTTAATTTAACTTTCACCAGAATAAGTATTTGTTCTAGCTACGGGTAAGTGTAATCTTACAATAGCTGCAGTGAAAATAATGTTTCTAATGGGGAGATAAACTATTTCCTTTTCTAGGCTGTACGTGGTCGTCATTCACAAACCTCTTTACACATTTACAGCTAAATCCATGGCTTGTGGCTTTTTCTAGGCAAATATTTCTTTACAAAGAAGACAAGAATGTGAAAGGGTTTTAACGGTCTGAAATAAGGAAATTGTCTTCAATCGTGGCATTTTCTTGGCATGTATATTTTTATTAGCAACTTTCCCTCACCTTCACCACACACCACTTTCCATTTTCAGTTTTCACACTTGAGTGCAAAACTTGATAGAAATTATGAAATTGATGATAGGCAGGTACATGATGACAATTTTCCATCCGGATTGTTTGTATGTAGAAACTCAAATGCAAACCTCTGCTTTTATTTATATCATGTTAAGTAGCGGAACCAAAAAAGATCTTGTAAGCATGCATATCCGTGGTTGTGTGATGGATAACCCAAAATCCATTGATAATGATCTGTGACAGATTGAAATTAGCGCTTAGTTGATTAATAAAATTCATAAGCCGCGTCACAATGAGTTTGCAAAGTTCTAAATTTTCGGTTTGACAGACAGACAAATTTAACGTGCTTCAGCTACATTACGTGTTATTCCTACATAAATACATTTATCACCTCCTTCCTAATATACCATTGCTCAAAATACGCATCAATATATCCGTCAGATCATTTATTGGTTTAGAGCTGTCAACATCATCATCTTATTATATTGGCATGTTTCATATTATTTACCTGTCTTTGTCATATGTCGTCGTCTCACTTTCCTCGAAAAAAATCCCTTTCCCTGTAAAAACAATCCCATAACTGCTACGCTACTGCTGCCTCTTTTGACAATCAAGATGCTTTTTATTCCCTTGTTTTAGTCCTGAAATCTCCCATTTTTATTCTCTGCAAGAGAAATACTACTACCGAGTTTTGAAAGTAAGCATATTATTTTTTACGGCTACGTCTAGGGACATAGCTTTGCTCAGATGCCAGATCCAGAATCCAGACGCAACCTGTTGGTTTCCCTTGAACACATGGGCCATCATCCATCCGTATATATACGTAATATGTGAAAGCAGTATGAACAACGGGCAATGAACCTTGAGTGAGAAAAGTCTGACTGTGACTATTGTTTTATACTTCTTAAAACTATCGTGTTTCACGTCGCCCCGTTTATCATTCCGTCTAGGTCATTAATAATGTTGTTCGTGCCTATGCCATTTCCACTGCCGATTTTAATCAAAAGTCATAAAGCGATCTATTTTAATGATTTTGATAAAATTCCCTACCTTTGCTTTGGGGTCAAAATTGTCTCGGATAAAGAGTGCTCCAAGTGCCATTCCAAGCTTTTTGTTGGTCCACTCGACGCACTGATGCCATCGCTCTCGTTCACTTGTCACTCCCATGAGCACCTGACGAAACTCAATTTTTGTCTCTTGGAATTTGTCAATCAAATGTGATGTAAGCTCCATAAGGACTCTCCAAATCACGTAGTTTTGTACAGTTCTGGAGTAAATAGCAAAGAAAAACTGTGAATGAAAGCATAACCGCCCACGCAGGTTACATCATCATCACTGCATAGGATCGTTTATATTTAATGTACCGTCGCTCAGTAGCCTTCACAATGAAAGCCATATCTCTGAGGTATGGGTAAGCATAGGAAACAATGGGTTCATCAATGGGAAGCTCTGTTTGCACAAATGTTTTCAGATAAAGTCTCCAGTCGAATTCGGGTATGTCCCGCAATAAACTGCTCAACGTTTGCTTTTTGTATATGGCACTTGTGTCATGCCGGTCAGCTTCCGGGAGGGATACCTTTAAGTTGGTGAGAGAAATTCAGTCTTGATGTCGGTATGAATCATTCATATTTTGAAAAAGTAACCAAGCTTTAAATTTTTTAAGTACATTTGCCAGAGCTGTCTCAAACGCGACAACTTTATGCAAGTCCTCCATTGCAAACTGCATGCCGCTCGCGTTAAATAGAACTGCCAACTCGGACATGTACGTGTGGTACGCTCTGATCTCTCTCGAGGCGTTTAGAAAGTAGTCTCGACTTGGAAGACCCAACTGCATTTGGTCCACCTACGTGACATACATGTATCATCATTAAATTTTTATATTTGTGACCGACAATAAAAAATGCAAACTTTGTCTACGAGTTTATGGTGTCAAAAAAGTATTTGGTGCATCCTACAAATAGTAGAGAACTACAAATCATCATTTCTCTTGATAAAATGCAGATTTAGTGACATCGGACCAATACAGTTTTTAGCAATAGCGTTTTATACTCAGTTCAGGATCTCGTGCGGATAATCACATTATGGTTTGGGTTTGTGTGAAATCAGTACTCATACAAAATACGGTTTAATGTTAGTCAATGTACATTCATAATTCATACAAAGCGTGTGGTAAATATCACCGAATCTCATTTTTGTGACTTGCATTCATGCACTGCAAATGACATTGTAAATTTGTCTGTCAGCTCAATACACAGACCTATAATTCATCGTCACCAACAAACATTCTTGATTAATCTTTTTGCTACCATGATTCATGTAGTTTATAATAGTATCATGCAAAGTATAATAAGGTATGTTTTTCTAGTTTTATTTTCTAGTAAGTAGCCAAGTCAAATATAAATACAAGGAAGCAAATCTACATGCCAAGGGGAACCAGCAAAAAAATCAGAAATCTCTGAGTAACGAGATGAGAAAATTGTGAACCAACCTGGATGATATTTACTGAAGAGTTTTTGTCATCAGGACCAACCCACAGCTCCACAAGAACCCCCATATTAAGCTCTGCTCTAATCCTTCCTTAATCACGACATGATAATTAGTGAGAATAATAATTACGAGTATAAGATGCAAGTGAAAGTTTTAAAAGTCTTCCACGCCAATTTCTTATGTAAGCCTTCTTCACTTGTTCAGCGCTTTATGTATGCTTGTAGGCATATACGTGGTAGTCTCAATAAAGAATGAGCCAATTTGTTTAGTTAATAACTTTAGCACACATGAACAGAATTTTGTCTATTTTTCATCATTAATACCCAGTACCCTCCTATATTTATTCCACATACTAACCAGAAAATTGATGCTTTTCTGGAAGAACTCTACAGCAAAAACCAAAAACCGAGAAAATGCCGTTTTTGCTTGATTTTTTACGCACTGCTTTTTTCGGTCCCTGCCTACTGCGAAGGAGCCATTGTGATGTCATGCGCTTTCCTGGAGGATCACAATGATAGATGTATATCTCATATCCAATAACTATACTGATGACAAAAAAGTTACAGTCGTCACATCAGGGCGAACTATTTTAGGCAAAATGTTGCTTTACGTTTTTCTTCATTGCATGAGTGAACACAAAAAGTATCCACCTACCACAACTAAGGGACAGCCCCAACGCAATATCTAGTATGTGCGATACAGACCCCTACTAATGTCGACTTTTTGTGCTATTGCATGTATGGTCACTCTCCTATCCCTTTCTAATATTTTCTCATCTTCCATAACATTGCAGTCTGTTTTAGTAGTTTTGGGTCTTCCTG
>JAHZMV010002112.1:0-10399 GCA_027743765.1 Coecobrya sp. COE2
CATTGGTACTCGATACACAAACATGCATCTAAATTCCAAGAGCAGTCCAAGTCACAAGTCCAGAGAAATCTTTGCATTATCAACTTGCCCCAAAAGGAAGCATTTTTATTAAGCTTAGGTAATGTGCTGCAGTCTGCAGTGCTTGCAATAAATTGCAGTAGTACAGTAAACCAGATGCAATTTTACACTAAAAAATAAACCAATTTTCCAATTTTACTTAAGATTCTTTAAGAAATCAGCAAGATTTGCTATAAAATGAAAAAAGTTTAATCATGTTCATTATCATGGATGTCCCAAGTCATTGCTTATACATGATACTAGTAGTATCATACTACCCAGAGTATTTTTGCTTTTAAATAATTTTTGCAATTTAAGTTTATAGGAATTTGTTAAAAGGGTTACACTATGATTTGTTCGATTGTCATTCATTATTTAACCATTACGAACCTCATGAAAACTTGTTACACTTCATCCAAATAGTCTTTTAGGCTGTATCAATGTCTTTCTATCGGCATTTTTAAATGCCAGAACAGGCTTACCGCTGTCAGTATGGTCAATGGCTGAAGCAAACTTTATATTTCAGAACATAATATTTCTTTTACAGACTTTCGTGCTATTTGAGCTTGTAGAAAATATGGGAGTCCAATTGCCAGCTTGAAAATAAAAGGGTTGAATTGCGAGAGATCTTGCCTCTACAGCTTGCCTTGTTGTTGCTTTATGGACACGTTGACATTTCTTCTATACCACTGTGCTGAATGTGTACATCTTTCTATGCAGGTTTTGCATGTGTTTTTTATGTACCAACCTGTCTTCTTCTGGAGTAGTCAAGTCAGACACTCAAGTCGGAATTTTTATGCACGACCATTATTTAATCAACAATTAAACTTGTAAGCTTTATAGGAGTGATTTGTCAAGATGGAAATCCTGTTTAGATTGCCGTTTGCAATACTTGCTGTTCCACATTTAAAGATACGGAAACCATCATGGCTTGTTCAACCATCAGCCATGGTTGTGTTCTCGTTGGCACTTTTTACCTATTTCTTGATTACTGCCGGTAAATTAGTTAAAAATTAGTATTCGATAAGGTGTGGTTTGATTGGAGTGGATTTTAAGGAGAAACGTGATTTTTTTATTTTTAGGAATCATTTACGACGTGATTGTAGAGCCTCCAGGAGTTGGTAGCACTGTGGATGATCGAGGTGTTTCAAGACCTGTAAGATACCCTTTTTTGTTAATAAAATGTAATTATCTTTGTCAATGTAAGTATAATTTAGACTGGTTTCATTGTACTCTCTACATACAGGACTCACGGAACGTCTTCTTCTGGCTACAAAACTCACAGCAGCTTAGGGTATTATTTAATGACATCGGTTGGATTCATATGTGTTCTAGTCGCCGTTCTTACAACCTACATCTTCATGAGGATAAAATTACCGTAAGTTTATAATTTAATTTCAAATGTGTAAAAGGAAGTGAATTGCATTCATATAAAAGTTTCTTGTTATAAAGTGTGTTTAACTGTTTCCAAACTCTTTGTATACGTTTCAGGGGCTACTATCTTCACCCTTAGACCTGCTTTCCTGAAAAAGTGACAAGGCAAAATAAATGTAAAACACGATAAGTAATCCAGCCCTGTCTTAATGTATTACCTTAAAACTAACTCTGTTACTTACAGTCTTATCTATTATATATACATACTTGAATTTACTGAGATATTTATTTATAAATTTGTATCCGTTTTCCAATAGTTGTTACATTGTATTAATTACCATTATTAAAAGTAAAAAAGTTAAACATTACCCATTCTAATTTTAAACAATTATTGCAATATAATGTTAACCTTCACTGTATCCCTACTATATACCTGTAACCTCTTTTAAATGTTTATCTCATCTCATACACTATGCATGGCATACCATATTACCTCCAATCTGCGATGATATTACATCAACTATTCAACTATCAGTAATACTTGGAAATGTTTATAATTCTCGTCACTGCGTTCGGGATCATTTGTCATATGAAGTTATATTTATGTTGAGTGAGATTCATGTTTGTAGCTGACATTGTATTTAGTAAAGGACCGGAATGTTTTACCGTTAGCGGCGAGCAGTTCATAACAGTGAAGCATTTCCGTCTCTGTGAATACGTCCGTCTGTGTTATAACAACGCGCAAAAATAGATACAACACAATCGTTGACAACGAAGATGGCCGATGGGAGCAAAAGCTAAAATGACAAAATATTGAAACCAGGAAAAAATTGGGATTTGGCTCTTGGAGGAACTATTTTACTTGATTTGGCTTTATTGCGATGACCTGCAGAGATTACCTTTAAAATTCATTGCTTGTACTTGTAACTTTAAGCAGCGAAAGAAACCGGAAAGTGATCAGGACTCAAAAGGTGGTTTCAAAAGAAACGTGCATCGCGCATACCTTTTCTGTCATATAATACTGCATTACCATTTTGCATCCAGTTAGTCCAGTAGACTGTGTTCTGTAATGGTCAATGACCATTGGTCATGTTTTCTGTTGATTTCAGATTCTGAAGGCAACGTAAAGTACAACGATGGATATGGGAGGCAAGCTTGGGATCCTTTGGGGAACCATCGGCCAGATGAACCTTCAGCAATTTCTTCTCTTGGGAGTGATAATTTGGATGTTACCTTCACTCCTCTGGACAATATGCGGAATTATTGCAGTCGCACTGAAATCATTGGCGACAATGATGATCGTCTTATTTGTACTCGGGGTGGTTGTTAACTTGTACCTTGGGGGAAATGGTTTACAAGTGATTGATTTCATTCAAGACCTCTTACGACGTTCCAGGGAAGCATTGAGGGCCTTCTTGGAATGATTGATATATGGCGTTGGATATACTGGACTGTCAGCAACATTTAATATTTCATTGTAACCTTTTGTTCTCCTCCCCATCAACCTGTACTGAAAAGCCAATCTATGCTGGATGAAAATCACACTCAAAAGGGTACCTATTGTGGAATTATGCAAAACGAAAAATGATTTTAAAATGTGATAATAATATGTATCTATACTAATAGCAAAAATTTTCTTTACTGAACAAACTATGAAAATGTTTTATGCATATTGAAGATGAATTAAAATCACAAATTCAACTCATGTTTCTTAAATCTTCATTTTAACATTTATAATTGCATTGATTTATTTCGAACGACTCATATAGCACAAAGAAATCATGTCCAATGAAATAATCATTAATTTTACCTTAATTTTAAGGTTTCAAAATATGTATCAAGCATGGCATTCACCGATCAAATTTATAAAATACTAGTTGATGTGAAAGGAAATAAATAAATCATACCTATTACGATTCAAATAAATCAAAGTGATAACCTTATTTTTTACAATCTTTATAGTATATTTCAAAGTTTTTTCAATATAATTTATTCACAAAGGTAGAGTTAAAGCCAAATTGTAAAAATATGTTTTCAAATAAAATTAAACAGTATTAATAACTACTTGATAATTTAAAATACTAATGCTCACCCGATTGACTGTATTTTTAATGTATATTTGTCTATATTTATAAGCTTCAAAACAGGTGAATAACTAATGTAGTCCATTAAATTACATGTAAATAACAAACAAGCCAGACTCAAAGTGATATCGACCTATAAAATTAATGTAACCTATGCAGTATTAAATTAGTGTTTTAATACAAAAATCGTTTCATGTAAATAAAAAAATACAAAAACTCTAAACATATGTATCTCCATCATTATCCTGTGTGGAGTACATGAAAATTAGCCAAGAGAATGGAATTAGGAGAACAAAATCTACCCCTGTAACAATTAGGAGAGCAGTTATCGCGTCATTGATTTCCAATTCATTTGTCACAATGCATAAGAAGGCCCCTCCAACGGCAAACATTATAAGGATGTGTCCAAGTACCCACACTCGGGAAACTGATCGCCCGTCCTATGAAATATAAAATCATGAATCGATTAACTTTTGTGAAATTTATATATATACGCATAGGTTTACATGTAAAAGCGATATTTTCAACAAAATACCTTTGTCAACGCTAACAATAACCACATTGAAAGGAAAAATTGCAATATTCCTCCCACAAAGCCGGTGGCGCTGCATGAAGTTAGAATTCGATAAATCACTTCCAGATCGTAAAGTCCCGTAGTGCCCCCAAAAAAGGTGTTCACTTGAGACAAAAGTGTTGTAGCTGTCTGCAAGGTAGGGTTTCTCCAGTCTTGAATGGCTTTGTGTAGTACCCATCCACACGTTCCCATCACCGATGCTGCTAAAAACTGTTAAAAATTATCCATGATAATGATGGTGTGCATGTTAAGTTAAGTAGTTAGTAAAGACTTTAAAAAACATTATTCATAACTAACCACGGCCAACAAAGCTACTACTCGAGCCTTGCAAATCATCCTTCCGCAACATGGGCCTGAGTCATCAGACATTCTTCGGTGGGGCCTTGGATGGGGTACATTTTGATGATTATTTGGATGCTGCCATTGTACGGGAGTGGCAGGTCGTGACTTTTTCAAAGTACCTTCTTCCATTTTACTGGTTTTGGAACACTTTCACTTTTAATTATTTAAATACCTTCTCTTTAAAAACTCTACACAATAATTTAAACAATGCTATAAAGTATTTAATTCAAATAAATCATAATAGGTAAACTGCATACATGTATAATATTTTATTAAAAGGTATGGGTCTTTTTGTCTCCTGAAAATATTGTTCACGTTAACTTGGAAAGAATTGCAGCCACATTTAAATCAATAATCATTTGAACGCTTTGTTTTATGTACTTCTTTCTATATCTCAATTTGGCTTACAAATTTTGAGGCACAGAATGAGTCATCATGATCCATCGCACAAAATTTAAGACTTGTATGCTGCCCGTCCTGCAGTGCGTTAGATCTGCAAGAATTTCACAATCATGACTACTAATACTACTTGCCGAGCTAAACCTTCTCCATATTAGTCATTTGCTTTAACTGTAGTAGTAAATGCATAGAACTAACATTGTGCTTTTACGAGAAGGCGTAGCGTAATTATGACTTGTATAATGTGCTTTAAAAGTGTCGTTTAATATGCTACCGTCATAACGTCTTGGCTTGCTTACAGTGAAGACTCACAACGGTGCGAAATGAATGTGATATCTTTAACTTATACTTTCTTATATCATACACGAACAATAAAACCCAGCTAGATAGGTACGTAGGTACATATTCACAATATATATTCATGCCACCTGCAAACCATAACCTTCAAACTTAAAATTGTTCCGAACTTCATCATCCTAATGGCATCCTCTAAAGGATCACTTAAGAAGATTCCCAATCTTATTTCAACGAGTAAAATATTAGTAAGCATCTCAAGAAGGACCAAAACCACGAAACGTCATGACAAGAGATCTTCATAAAATCTGTGTGTCATAAATAAATGGGCATGAGCATAGTTAGGGTTAAGTGTAATATCGAAATATTGTATATAGAGATATATAATATCTGGGCTCATAGAAGGAAATATATTTCATTCGTCACATATTTGTAGAAATAAATGTTTACCTACCTAGACACGTAGCAAATTTCACACATACGATATAAGTATAATATCACCGACTACATGTATTAGCTTCACATTTAAAGCGTGGGTTAACTACATTACATTAATTACATACCTACCTATTTTACAATACAACGACATATGTATACCATAATTTTGAACACTACCGAAAAACAGCAATCACGGTAAGAGAATAATGAGATATTTAACTGCTACATGACTAAAGGCTACATAAAGGTTAGACAATGGGCGTTGAATAGCATATTTTGGTATGCATACATAAGTATTTGGAATTGTAACGTTATATGTAATATTTGGTATCTTAAATTGAAAAAAAATCAAAATGATGTTCCTACGAAATTCTGGATATAAGCATAATTCTGGTGCTATTCTAATTTTAACATTCATTTGAAAATTTGAAGCTATCAAACCCAAACCAAATACTTCAGTATTCGATTAATTTTCAGAATCTTATCACTGGAGCTATTGTAAAAGACTTTCAATTTCAGTAATGTGAGATATGATACAATGATATTACATGCATGCCTACTCATTATATACGGTGATAGTACAGTTTCTTCATCCCTGTAATCTGCCATGCTACTTCCGACCAAATACAAAATGTTAGCTGTTACCATTAACTATTGCATAAGGCATAAATAATGGCTCTAAGTCTAGCAGAATGGCATCCCCAACTTCAGTTTCCTGTAAATTATGCATGTCATGCTGCAGGGAGCTAGCTGTAGCAATTATGATGTATGGTTTGGTAACGATATTCAATAAGCTAAGATAATCATGAGATTTTTCTTAAATGAACATCTTCACACTTCACACCTACTCCCAAGCAAAGTGCACTGTACCGAACTGGAAAGGAAGCTCCTCATTAATGTCTTTTTTTGTGCAACATCATTATGAGTTTTCCTTAAATCGCTGTTCAATGTATAAAATGCTTTGTTTAATGGTCTTCTTGATAGTATGATTGATGTTGATGAGATTTCTGAGCAATCTACTAGGCAGGAAATTATATAACGCATAATAGTTCAAAATACCCTGTGTTTACCTTCGTCCAAGGAAGAGTCCCCAAGACGAAAGAATTACTGATACTACTGGAACACAAAATATGGAACATACAGGAAGGATACGAGTTTTGACAAGAATAGACCCTTTGTGGCAATGAACAAAACTTTCCAACTAGCTACAATCAAATCACATTACATTTGACAAGAGGCTAATTGTGAATTGTGTGACTCAACTTACATGAAGTCAGTAGATCATTCATACGCTATGATACTGTTTCTGCTATGCCCTTCCTTCCATATTATTCATGATAAATGTTAAAACATCAAGGAAAGTGAAGTACGCTAGAATTCTCATTTTGCACGCATAATATTGAATATACCATATTTATGAACTGTTTTATTATTTTCCACCAAGACACTTTAAAAGACGAACGGATGTATGTACGTGTCATTCTGCTAAACAATAATAAATAGCGTAATAATTTTTACTGTTCCTAGAAGGTGAATACAATTATAAACACCAATTTAACGATCCATTGTTTGCTATTAACTGGCCAAAAAACATAAGTATTCAGTTAGTGTTTTAGCGTTTTATCTTCCAGTCCATGACGTCAGGTAGGCGACACCGCGACAATCCAACTTTGCACCCTTGCACTTTTTTATTTCTTTTTCCCGTAAGCAATAAAATAATATTATAGCAAAATACATCTGCTTGTCAAACACATGTCGATTATATTTTAGCAATCCAATATTTTTTTGCAAATAACGGTCAGATGCGGTGTATTGTATACTACGAACATTTCATTGGCAAAAAGAAATAATATGCTAAAAAATTTATGAGTTGAAAATGCTATTTCAAAAATACTTGAATAAACCTGTACATATAATATTGACAAAGCAAACGCGATTTTTGGCTTGGTAAATAAAGAGTGGCTGAATTCTTTTTATTAATATTCTGCAAGACACTTTTTATAATGTATATTTAGGTATATGTGTTTATTATTTTAAATACTGACATACATTAAACATTATCACCCCAATAAAAAAATGAAGGATGAACGTGAGCATAAACGGAGTTTGAATCCTGGTTACTATAATGTATACTTAGGTATATGTGTTTATTATTTTAAATACTGACATACATTAAACATTATCACCCCAATAAAAAAATGAAGGATGAACGTGAGCATAAACGGAGTTTGAATCCTGGTTACTAATACATGCCACATTGTCTAATTATGTACATGAATATGCTCATCTTGGTATTTGAACAAATACTTCACTTCAAAAACACCCACATTATATATGATTCCACAAGCTGAAATCCTTTCTTTAGAGTTAGTCTCATCAAGTGGAAATAATGACTCAGGAATGCATAATTAAGCAGTATGTGGTGGTTTATGAATGATGATCTACGAAAACCGTACTTCTGCGCTACAATATTTTATATGTACCTACCTATATTATTTTCGTGTTGTCATATTTAGTTGTGAGAAGTAAAAGTTTTTGAATGAAAGGTACAAGAGGGTTTTTTCATGTGAGTGTGTATATAATCGCATGCTATTCTTTGTTGTTCCACCGTTTGTTTGAGTCGTATATGAAATCCGAGAGAAAAATATATTAATATAAGAATTTACGGGATAATATTTACTCAGCATGACTGGCGTGATGCATCATTCATATAGTAGAATTCCTTACTAACTGCAAGGCAATTTCAATTCCAACAATAGCATAGAAATAAGTTAATTTACGCGAAACAAATCTTTTAGCGACATAACAAGGTCCTGTGAAGTCTTTGGGATGCAAGCATAATGACAAGAGAAACATAAACTGGTCATATATTTTTGTACTTCACTGTCCCAGTAAACTATGTGATTCATGCGTGTTTTATGTCCATTACGAATATGTCCATTCGGTTCTACAGTCTTAACCTTTCTAACTCTTACGCAGTACGGAATTACATCAAATGCTACCTGTAACATCACATATGTATTTTCAATCAATCTATAAATTATTGTTAAATTATCAATTTAATTACATTCCATTATGTTCTTTAAAACACATCTTACAGTTTATTGCGTACTTTTTACAAAATGATCTATCACCTCTTCAAATATACATTGAATACATAAAATGTGACATGACCATATATACTACGTGCCATTCACGATAACACTTACACTTACTTTGTCGCTTGCTTAACACTATTTACATAAAATGGATTGCATAACCATCCTCTAAGAATCCATACAAAAACCCTGTAGATGAATAAATATTTTTATACTTCTATTTGTGAACAGGTGGCATTACACTATAAGAAAACATGTCCCAACCTTTGTTTTAGGGGAAAGGTGTGATTTTTGACATGAAATTTGTCGTTACACACTGTACTAAATAAACATAGAATTCATTTGAAAGAAAACGCCTTTCCAATACAACTGATCAGTGATTACTAAACACTATGTAATTCATTAGTATAAACACTAACAAAAACTAGTAATTAGAATGCAGTTAGGTAAATCCAAAACACTTTTTGGTAAACCAGTAGATTTTGGCACTATGTTTGGCTCCCGGGTTCCTCTCAATGTTCCCATCATAATATTTTATTAGATCATTTTATCCATGAAATTCCAGCATTAAATTACAAACATTGTGGCTAAATAGCTTACCTTACCATACTGTTTGGTTGTATTAAGAATCCTTTTGATGGACATGCACGATTAAGATTACTCATTTATCTAGTATGAAATTGTAATGTCTATAAACAGAACTTACTTTTGCAGTAGCAAATGTTTTACTTTAATTAAATTAAATTATGACAACGCATAGTTTATTTACAAGATACTAAAGACACTTAACTAAAAATTGTACTTACATGGCTTGCAAAAATTAATAACGAGAACAAAACACGAGAATACAAATATAAGCAAATGGTAAAAATTGAAAATTGAACTGGAGATGTGTGTAAGTATATATATGTCACAGTTTTCTCCGTAATCTTATAAGTACCCTTTTACACATCAGATTCCCTGTTATTTTTTACCGAATAGGCGTACACGACCCATACAAAATAAATCAAAAGTACACTTAACTAAAAATTGTACTTACATGGCTTGCAAAAATTAATAACGAGAACAAAACACGAGAATACAAATATATAAGCAAATGATAAAAAGTGAAAATTGAACTGGAGATGTGTGTAAGTATATGGATGTCACAGTTTTCTCCGTAGTCTTAAAAGTACCCTTTTACACATCAGATTCCCTGTTATTTTTTACCGAATAGGCGTACACGACCCATACAAAATAAATCAAAAGTATGAAATCGGTGCCTGAGACGGCAAGAAATACATAAATTGGAGTGTTCATCTGAAGTTCATTTGTAATGATGCATAGAAATCCTCCTCCGATTGCGCACATTACGACCAAATGAATCCATACCCAGAATTTTGCCATGGTTCGTCCACCCTGTGGGGTTAAAAGTAAGACATAGATTATACCTAAAGAATAGAATAATGTGGTACTTACTTACTTTATCTATACTTTTATTAACATTGCCCAATTTTAATCTCTATTGGGGCAACATGAAACAATTCTGTATTCCTCTATAAACTACACTCACAAGCATAGTATACTACATGAACATTTCTACCTATTTATTTTATGTCATCAACACAGCTCAGAGGAGTTGTTTTATTACGTGATCATCGTTTCATTAAACCTCGAGTAACTGCAGTTCAAAAAGCACATCTAGAAAAGATAGTAGGTTAGTAGTGGAAGCAACTTAAACATACGGAAGCAACGTTAGT
>JAHZMV010002113.1:0-13063 GCA_027743765.1 Coecobrya sp. COE2
AAAAAGCTTAACACTTCAAAAGTTCAAGGTACATTTTAGCACATTTTTTGGGGATAATGCAACTGGCAACCAGAAGTTCAAACAGTACTTCCATCGACTAGATTATATTGCCAAGACAAGAAGCACCAATCTCGTCCGATAGAAACCACTATTTTTTATAACGCAATGCATACAGTCCTGCACCATTTTTTACCCATCTTATGCCAAAACCAGTGACCATTAGCGCATTTGTGGAAACGGAGAGCTTTTTTTGCATAAATTGCTCGCGGTTATAATTTATCATTAATCAATGATGTCCAACTTAATGAGTAATAAAATATGTCATTAGTTTTCCTATGCGAATACTACCAACTAAATTTTAATTTGTGATTTTTGTCTACTTTTTTAGAAGATGCGGATAATGTACAATTTTTACAAAGGCATCACTAGGAAATCATAATATTAACTACTGATAAATATTATTGCTTGTTCCTGGACATCAAAATCTCGCCTGACAGGGACACCAACGAAGTGTCATGTTTTACATTTTTTTTGCAGTAGTAGCAGTGGATTTGCAAAACAACATTGATGCGATACGCGATGCATATCACTTAATATCTGTATGTTGTATTTGATTTTTATGATCGTTATCTGTTTTGCGCACAAATAAGAAAGAAGAATCATTGCTTATCATCAGTACTGTGTATATATTGCGTTTTCGTTGCAAATAAAATTTTGAGCTGAATTCAACAGCAAAAATTTGCACGAAAACAAAAATCTCGAACATGAATAAATGCAAAATTTATGATATACCGGTTAGCTTTCTGTGCCAATGTAACACTAATTACATGTCAAATAGTCCCACAGTCAAACAATATTCCGTCAAACGTAAAGTTTTGATTTATACATATTTTATTTGTGATCCTTGATGCATGCATTCCACGTACCACTTATCAAGCATCATTTCCTATCCTTCATTCTTGTGTCAAACTAATACAGTACATGGAGGCGACAAATACATAGAAGCACAAGAGCTTTATCCATAACTTTTGAATGTTGAAAATATATTCATCGAAAAAAACTTTAGTAAAAACATGTTCATATGCCTATTAAGTTTTATGCTTATTTTTACATCAGTCCTTAATCGCTTATGTTGCAAGTACGTAAAATTGAATAACGTGCTAATAAGGGTAGTGGAAATCGGTTTTATTTTTTGCTCAGTGAAGTTTCCACTCACAGCAATATGCTGTTTTAAAATATGAGGTTCTAATTCTTGCATCATTATTAGCTAGTAGCAGAAAAGGTGAATAACGCTCAAGGACGTATGTCTGCTATTTTATTTTATTAGGTTGCGGTTGTGGTGATACAAATTATGACACTCGCTAAACTAGTCATTTGTTCATTGTCAATGCTTCAGGATTAGTATTGCACTTTGCACTGCTTTGGTTGCACACAATAAGCTACGAATGTGTGGGCACAAAACATAAATCGTGATCACAATATAACGATAACCATTATCAGCATTTGTTACCTAACCTATGACTGCATGCTTGTTCTATTTTCTTGTGCTAATATATTACTGAAAGGGATATTTTTCTTGGCAGGGAATGCGACTCAACTTTAAACCCATCTTTCTTTTATTATTATCTGCGACAGCATTGCGAAAAATATTTTTAACATTGCGCTTGATAATGATACTGTAAATTAATATACTGCTCCCAGCAGATGTCGGTTGGATTTTAGAGTCGAAATAATACATTCAAATATTTCACACAGTTGGTAGTCCCACTCCATCCACCAGCTATACCTTTAATTAATTGCATTGTTAAACTGTTACGGTAATTAAGTAAAACGTATTCTATTGTGCTAATTGCGCGGTTGTGGAATCATTGTCGCAGATGTAGGTATACATAAAAAATAGTATGTAGAGTGATACAGTCATATAAATATTAAAAAGTTGCATCCTGCTGTTTGCTGAAGGACAAAATTCATACTTGCTGAGATACGATATGCCTTGTTCTATGTATGACGTCTAGACAAGGGCCATATTTTATAAGTCTCTTTTATTGTGGCAGAAGCTTATTTTTTTTTAAAACTCTCCACTTTATAGCAAGTAAATGTGGTCAGCGATGTGAAGCAAAAGTAGCTTTCAACTTTTACCGTATGAAAACCCTGCAGCATACACAATGATAAAAACTTTCACGCGAATTGGACTTTGAATTGAACAAGTTCTCAAGAGAAAGAAGCATTCTTCTCACGATCAACACACAACACAAAAGAGTTAGCCATGAAAAAAGTAAGAGTGAGTTGGTGATAGCATTGCTTCTTGGCTTTTGGAGCTATTTCTAAATTCCCCTGGCTATCTATTTTCATAAAAGTTGACTGCTCTTTCTGCTTTTGTTGACTTCACCAATAGTATTGAAACTCATTCATTGGCAAGAAACAAAAAGAATCGGCCAGTTTTAGTGGACTGTAGGAGATGGCTACGATATGCTTGTATGACAAACCGTGGAAAAACGTGGATCAATTTTAGAAATGGAATTGCTTACGTCAAACGTAAATCAATAATGGCCATCCATAAATATGCTATCTGTCTTGTGCACGACATTATGCAATGCTGCTATCATATAGGTCAAAGGTAGAAAAGTAATATGAAAAACAGTTTTCAACATCAAGTACACAAACAATTCTGCTGGAGATTTACCAAAGGGAAATCCAACTCATATGACACATAGTTAACTCATTTTCAATAAAATGAACTTTTTGGAAGGATAGTTTCGTAAGACTATTTTCTTCTGAATTTGGATTGGTAAAGTAGTTAAAGTTAGTAACAGGGTTGACCTTGAAAGTGCACTCTCGAAAATTATCATAAACTTTGAGAGACTTTTTTATTCCGATAAAAATAATCATTGTTCAGGTACATCATCTCATAAATTGTCTGTAAAGAAGTATTTGATCATTGGTGTAGACATGATCTGCACTGGATACTACTGAATTATTTTCAATTAGTAATTAGCCTTCTTGAAATTCATTTATCATTTCCTTGATTTATTTCAACGGTTTGGTGGCTAGTTAATGTTTACGAATAAATCAATTCACTGAATGTTCCTTTGGAATATCAATTCCGGAAAACAAAGAATTTTCTTGGTTTAATTTTATGTATGTAATTAGTATGTATTTACTCTTTTGACCATAAAAGAAAAGATAGTGCTATAGGAAATGTCTTGTCTTTTAATTACTTTTTTTTCAACGTCACACTGGACTTGGATTCATCCATGCAAAATTCATAAGTGTGAAATGTTTTAACAAAGCACTTGTAAAGAATTTCAATGAAAGCTTAAATACCTATTTAAAACCAAATACGAAATATCATTTAGGAAGATCTAATTAATGAGGCAAATGGATTCAGTTTCTGTACCGTACCAATAGTTTTACATACTAATGTAGTTCCTAGCACGTACCATCAAGCTAATACAGCGACAATCTTAACAGTAATAGGAAAGTCAAAATCACAAGTTGCAAAATTGCTGTGAGAATGACAGTGCACGAAAGTGAAGTCCTTTCTGCCTAATGGACTCGACGTGATCTTCATTCCAACGAGTCTGTTTTTTGTTTAGTATCATAATTTTGCCCAGTGTAAACTAAAGACGATTGCATCAACTTCCCTGTCTCATGCTCACTTCACATATTGTTGCTCCCACTGTCCCTAAAGCTTTTTGTTCTTGGCCGTAATACAGCCAGAAGCACAAATTAGTGAGCATTGAGCACAATATTGTTTCCTAACAAACAGAAAATTTATTGTGCTACGTGTATAAACAAAGCTTTGCTTTACATAAACAACAATTGTTGTCGTCACCCTTTCGTTAGCTGTTGTTGTCGTCAGCTTGCGTATGCGATTCTATCATTGCCTTTCTCAAGCCAGTATTGATAATAAGATGAAAACGATAATGACATGAGCACTATGTGCAAATAAAAGTAAGTCTATTAGCTTTAATGACATGTCAGCCTGCTCAGTCATAAGTAATGATAACGAAATTGTCCCATTGCGCACACACATTTATTATTATTAATAGAAATTATTCAATGACCACTAAATGAGATGAAACTAATGTTAGTCAAGTGGCGGTGCATGACGCATACAAGTATTCCCACATTCGCCATTCACTTGATCCATTATAAAATAATTTTACTGGATATCCTGTCGTAAACAATTAGATTATGGAAATATACTAGTGTAATGCTCACTAGCACTGTGTTATTCTTATCCGCATTTGCCTATACACGTCCTTACTTTTTCATAGGTATAGAGCAATAAATAATTTTACTATCAGGTTTACTTGTTACCATCATCATTAGCTCCAATTAAAGACTAGGAACTGTCGCATTTCCACTGAGGCTACAAAAAACCTTTCCTATTATAAGTGGGAGGAGACAAATTTATTCTTTATACCGTTTGGTATTTATTATATATATTTTATGTCACTCGATTTTAATGAAGTGCACATTTTTAAAGATAAATTAAATGTGAAAAAAATCCGGAATTTATAAAGTGGATGTACTATGTAGTTTAATTTGTTGGCAATAAAACTGTTACATTAGCCATTGAGAATAAAATGCTTTTTGTGCAAATCAATTATGTCGCATTTTCTATTTCTGTTCTTTATAAAGCAAGATAATTTGTTTGATTCTTTTCCTTTAATGGAAATATAATATATTCACGCAAAATATATTGTTCCTGTCGCAAATTATGCATTCACTATCAAGATGGTGTGAGCATCTTTCCCGTACAAGTGTACAAGAAGCTGGGGTATACCATATGCATTCATTTTATTCCTGTGTTGCGTCTATGAAAAAACGCTGAATGGGCAAAATGTGTAAATTACTATGCTTGTATAGAAATTCTTTCCTCTTTGTCTTTTTTTGATTTTTGGTACACACCAACTGTTAATTCCAAAGTTGATTTTTGGGAAGTGATCACCAGCCTCATACTAAATAGGCTGACAAAGCAAACAGGACAAACATCAAATGAAGAGGAAACCTATTTTCTGCTAAAAGTTACACATTTCATTGTCCTTTTAGACGACAACAGAGATAGATGGCCTCTTCTTACAAAACCGTCTTGTAGGAAGGAGGGCGAGTAGGGATATATGCCACAGAAAATATAAAAAAAGTAAGAAAATACGCGTACAAATGGGCAAAATTGGATCGATGCCTCATCTTCCATCTGTAATAATATGTAATAGTAATAGTATGGTAGAATATAGTAAAATGGCAAGTATTTTTTAGGTTGTGTATCGTTTTCTATATGACATCTCTCCTCTATGAATTTCGTACTTAAGCGGTGCGTATACTGACTGATACCACCAGAGAGAATCATTTTTTGTTCAACGAGCGTTGCCTTCCACTTTGACTTCGTCATACCGTGGGCTGTTAGATGCGTTGGCTTTTGTGCACACAAAGCTAGTTCATTTCGCCATAGTGTTCAAAAGACCAAGAATAGAGTCGTTGGTGGCTTAGCGAAAACAATGGGCTGTGCACTCGTGCTGTATCAGAGGAGAGTATTGGCATAAGAAAACAACAACGAAGAGGCAGCAGGTTGGCTTGGGTTACAACAAGGAAATTAAGCCTGGGATTTTGTCCCATCTTGAAAACTAAATTATATGCCGATTTTCATCACGTGAAATATATCTCTTCGTTCCTCCTCTCTATCTTATATTACAGTTTAAATATGTACTTATGTTTAATATAATTCCTGGCTCTCTTTGTTCTCTTTGAACTTCAAGGATATAAGGATGGTATAAACTACGCTTTAAGATTATAAAAGTATCTTGATGATCTTGTTGAAACAAATGAGTGAGCATATGGTATTATCCATTCATTCATTATCTTTAATTTGCAGCAACGTTTCAGCAATCAGATTATTGTTTTCATTGCACTACATATTACATATTATATGCAATCATTCTTTGGCGATTTGCACAATTTCCCACGCACAATGCTTCGTCATCATCCGACAAACAATACGATGGTTGTTGTACACAAGTAGTTATTAAATAAAGGATCAATTCTGAAAATTTCCAGATCTTTTTTTTTTGCTCGAAATGATTATGAGATCATAAGAACAAAGGTTCAATGCGGCAATAATATTGTTCCTGAAAGATTTCTGTTGAGGACACGTGGTAAATATCTGCTCCAGGAATTTTGAAATAAAAATTGAACTCAGCACTACATAAGCTTACAACATTGAAATTGCGTGCGTTTATTTGTAATAAAACAGTAGCGTTCGTACACGTAATATAGACCGTGGGAATCAGATTATTATTACAAACCCAGAAATACTCGCATTGTACGTACGCGCAAGCAGTATAAACCAGTTGTAATTTTGTGTAAATACTTCAAGGGGGTAAGAACACAATATCTAATTGTATTCTGATCTGCATTATTTGTATTTACCTATTTCTAATTAACATCTGCTATTACACACATAAATAAAGACATGATTTTCTAGTTTAAAGCAGAATTAACAACGTATTAGGAAGCGAAAAGTGAAACCAGTTTAGTTTCATAAATCACACGCAGCGGCAGTGCAAGATTAAATTTTCCTGGTTTGTTACATCACAGTATGTCGGTGACCAGTTGGAAATCTTTCATAACCATCAATTAAATTCACGGTAACTCACTTCTATTTATTGGTGCCTTACTGTATGTTACATCACCAGATCAATGAATATGGCACGAACCTATGACACCTACTGCATGCTTCACTCTGTAGCTGGACATAAATATAAACCATATATGAAAGCTAAATTGCTACCTTATCAATGCGGATGGCTTGAGAAATAAACTGCTTTTGTATGCTAGTATAAATTGTAATTTATGACTAGATCTAAGTTATTTATGGAAAAGTAAGTATTTACCCTTGGAGCGACCAGTACCACCATCATCACCGCTATGTACCTTTTAAGCGTTTTTACATGCAACGTGTGATGATTCATATGATAAAGCTTTGCATGCATGACTGGAGGAAAAAGTAACCACGAAGTCAAGTAAAAAACAGGGAAGTAGTATGGATAAGTGCATCATGATTTTTCTACTTAAAGAGGCTCTGGCAACATTTTTCACAATGCAATTATGCGAAAAATAACACTTATTTATTAATATCGGGTTTATGAGAACCTTGGGCTGAACGGATGATAAAAATTAATATAGATGCGATCTTGTCTCTGTCACCATCCACGCATATTTATGTTTGTAATTTTAAATGACATGTTGATACACTACAGATAGGCACGCAGACAAACACGGAACCTATGATGCACTTTTGGCATTACTATTACCTCAGTTTTTTGGGAGAATCAAAGTCATTGTAACATGTCTGAGCATTAACGTTATCCTTCAGTTCCCAATTACTAATCGGCGACAGGTAATAGTCTTTCATGTTGTCATTTCCCATTAAATATGCATAAATAGGCATAATATGAGTACATATCAAGATCGATGTAACACAGATTGCTTGTTTACAATTATTGTGACAATAGGTGGTGGTGATTGGATTCACAATACTGTGTAACTTTTTCCTTTTTGTTTACTACAGTTATATCAATGGCACTAGGAAGAAGACAGTTTATCTTGGAAGGTAACTTAAGAAAATGACAGTAGAACAAAACTTTTCATTGCTTCAGAAACAACCCCAGTCCCAAATCATTAAATTATTGCACATTGGATTAAATTGGCGACAACGAAGAGCGAGCCTGACAAAGATAATAGGATGTTCGTATTGTTTTTTTGCTTACTAAGCAATGATTCAATGATAATAACCTTGAAGAGCATAATATTGAGGTTTGATACTCTAATTAAACCTGTATCACATTATTCTGAAGAGGTATACTTGAAAGACGCCTTCAAACAAAACCTCTGAGAGGCATGGATGGAACAAATGTGACACTTATAGCGGGTTCACAAAACAAAGCTTAGGAATGCTGAATTAAATTGTATATTAAACATCCTTTGATAAGCCTTATACCTCAATTTAGCATATAAATATTTGGAATTCCAAAAGTAAATGTCATTTAAGAGGCAAATTGGCTAAAGGGATCTTGCAATTCAAATCAATTCGTGATAATATATCTGTCGAATTTGAGCAGTCGAGTTTCACGAAGATTAAAATCATTTGCATGCATTTATTTTGGTAGATACACTATATAATACGAGAATATGCAACGAATTTATACCTATGGAATATTGACAGGGAGATTTCATAAATTTTTGTAGACGTTAGTCAATACAGCGTACAGCCATGTACAAATAGATATTGATTGTGAAATAAATATGATCTGTGCCTGTCAGCATTTTGTAAAGTCAGCAATATTGTTTTTCACTGATAAAATGTACTGCTCACTTTTTAATGTCATTGTACAAAAACGACCGAACAATCATGATTTTTCTCAATAAGTATACCTACGTCAGTCAAGATCAAGTAGAAGACAAAATGTACAGTGAGTGCATGAAAACGAAGGCTATATACCTATGTATACAAATAAAGTTGAGGCTTTTAAATAAAATACAAAATTTATCAAAATTTTGTGCTCTTCAATTTGTTATACAACTAGAATAGTATTAAATTCCACTGTAGTTCGTCACAGTTTAAAATTATGATGTACGTGCTCAAATTCCAAGCTTTACAATAACTGCCAGTAGTACGACATTTAGTATGGAACCCAACGGTACCAGTATCCTGGAAGTCTGCGTACATTTTTTATTTAGCTATCCAAGTACCTTCGCAAGCAGCGCTAAATCAGACAGCTTTAATATTCAATATTTTCATTTTAAAATATTAAAGTCAATCAAACGCATGCAAAAACTGACTTGAGACTAAACATGATTGAATGAAGTTGAGTGAAGTAGGTACACTATAATGTATGTATATACATAAGTAAGTACTTACTATATAGGTACTCATATACCACTGTCTTAAAGTCACTTAAAATCAGGAAGAAGAATTAGATATACATAGACAGTAAAAAAGTTATGAATATATAAACCTACATTTATTATGTGACCTTTGCTATGCGAAAATTGCAAGGTACATATAGCACTAGTACATACATTATACGTATTTTATGAATAAGTATACACATGGCTTGCTCTGACAACTAAACCTATAATATTGCATACCAACGTGGTGTATTATATGGTTTTCAGTTTTCATGCTGGTGCTTTGTTCTTAAGATAGATAACCTGCCTTCACATGTGTTATATAATAACAATGATAACGCAGGCATGAAAACAACATCGTTACCACATAAATATTATGCCTTACATGAATGTCCTTGAAAAACATGATGTAATTCAATGAAGATTTCTTCAGAAAGGAGTAATGAAATTTTGTAACAAAGCACATAGGGCACACGGTGTAAAATTTGTTCCTCTGTCGATTCTCCAATTTACCGGATCCTGCTAGATACTCAGTTTAGTTAGCTAATAATAACCACAGTTCATTCAATGTTCCGTACTTTCATTCAGTAAACTTAACTGAATCCGTTAAATAAATAGTTCAAACCACAAAATAATTTCAATAACAATAGAATGAAATATAAATATGGATATTAGCTTCTGTGAAGGGTGATATAAACAATAAATTTGACGTGTACAAAACTGAGTTAGAACAACAGATTCTTTACTCAGTGCCCCAAACCATCTTTCATCTTTTAAGAACCGAGTGAGAGGAGGATCCATGCCAGCTTCAAGCATTTTAACAGAAGTGAACGAACTCAGAATGATTTTCATTACTCATGTCATTTAACAAGAAAACACTTATCACCAAGTATCTTTTACTTTAAAATGAGAACGTTACGCTCTGAGTGCAGATGGATAAATATTTACAGCAAACTTATGGTACACACTTACCTTTGTATATCTGAACAAATTATATAAAATATTCAACATCCAGCCAAGTGCTAAACATCCAATAACAATCCTAAGAAACATTCAATGAGTCCTAATTCCTAGTAAAACATGCTTCTACACACAATTTCATAAGAGTCAGAATGACCCGTAAACTTTTGTTCACCTCTTTCTAGGATGATTAATCAGGTGAACTCAAATGATCCCTTTTAAAATCTTTTTCGTAACGCCAAAATGCTAACCTTTGCCTTGTTGTTATTAATCTGCAATAATTTACCTCATTCAATGTTGAGCTAAATGTTCATAATGCAATTTTGATAAAATTCCCCTTGCATTTATATATACAAATATTATGAACATATTATATGAACACATTCATAAACATATTTGCGATTTTGGCTTTGTTTTCAACATTTGACAAAAAGAGTTTTTAAGTTATGAAGAACTCATAAAACGAGTTAGCTTTTTGTTCGACAACTCTGCAGATTTTATTTGTCTGAGCGAGTGGAACTACTGAATCTTGAAAATTATGCAAGAGCTCATTTATAAGTGTATCTATTCATCTTTTTTGTCTTTGTGAGTTTGAGATTGATTAATTCAACACGAATGAGACCTCTACTAACTTCGTGTTTGCTACAACCACAAACAGTCATTATCGTTGCAAATTGCACCTACAACAGCGTACAAATGCATCGAGAAAATTACTAAATTTGTCTTTGATCTTCAATTTTGCAATCATAGCAGAGATGATACATTATTACATTGCACCTCATTGTCAATGCCAAATTGCGAGATGAATGTCACATGTAACCTCTTAATGAGTCTGACCAAGTACAACAAAACCATGCACTGGCTTCTTGTTCTGAGACCAAAATATTAGAAGGTGAGATAGCAATGATGTAGCCATGATATGGGAACCGTACTTCGTATTCTTTCACCTTTTTGCACAAATTTTTTAAAAGGTGACTACTTGCGTATGCTGCAGAAATGGTCATCAAAACAAGAGTGACGATTTTATGAATATTTTATTTACTGGTTGTTATTATTACAATTACTGCATCGTGGCAATTAAAGTGATTTGCTCAAAGCAAGTGGTCAACATTTAATGTTGATAATAATCAAGTAGAGTGGAAAATACAACTTTCATTATTATTACCCAAAAAATTGTTTGTTTGGGCATTAATTTAACGATAAACGATAAACGGAGTAATTGCTTATTGTCCTTTTATAACACGAAGTTGTCCATTCACTTAATTTATGATTTAATGGAACCGTCCAAGTTTCCTTTATAGAAAACCCTCTTACATTTGTCGGAACCCTTTCAAGTAATTTGATCACCGGACAACCTCATCTTGAAGGATATAAAGGGATTATGTCCATTTGCACAAGATAAATCCAGAACTCTGTGAATGGAAAATAACTTGGAAATAAATCACCTCCATACATACATACTTTCATGAAGTCATCATATTGCAGAATTTGACATGTGAGGTGAAGCATTTCAAAGTACACACATTCAGACTTTGTAATTACTATGATGGCAATGATCTTCACCCCATATGACCACACAACGCAGAATACACTTTTATGTGCAATCTGCTCACATATCGCACCCAATAACATTGAGTAATTTCCAAAAAAGCAACATCTGAAAGTCAATGTCAAAGTAAATGTGACAGACCTAGACCTAAATATTGCCCTACGATGTAGAAATCTTTTGACACGATGGAAGAGATGACGTCGTATTGTTCTCCATTTCCATAATTTTTACACCTTGTTTTGGCTCCCATTGTATCAGTTCAATATTCGTATTTTCTGTTCATTTGCCCATTAAAAATAGCAATTAAACTTTTTACGCATACTGCCTAGCTATACCGCTGTAGGACTGCAGTTGTTCACATTGCATACCTCAAATTAGTCGTATTTTCAATGAAATCAAACTAAACAGATTGAATGATGCAAAAAGATGAAAATTTTTCTTTCGTCAAGATCATTGCTATTATACATACATGAATATTGCTGTTATAGTGTGGAAGTAGCAGTTATTGAAGCAAAAAAGGAGATTGGGTTGATATTGAAGCGCAATAAAACAAGACACTCATCTACTCATCCGACCATCAACCAATTGTTTTTATTTGTTCTTTGTGCATGAAAATGCAACCGAAACTAATGACAGTCGATCAGTCGAGTACTTAATATATTCAACAATGTCTATTTTTTATTGCTACTTTTAGCTTGCAGCAAATCATTGCACTATATCTGTTCGTACTCCCTTCCCTATTATTCTTTCGGTTATAGTTAGATCATTAACTTGAAATAGTATAAATCGACAAGTAAAGTACGACGTGCCGTCATTGGATTTTCACTGCTTTTTGAATGACACCCAACAAGAACTGCGCTATGAAAACATACGACACTGATGATGGCGTGGCGTGGTACTTTATGAATATTTAGTGCATATACATGTTTTCAAAGCCATAAAAATATGGCAAAGACCGTTGTCAAAATAGTATGCACTTGAGTGGAATAATATAATCTGATATATTTGTGTATCCTTGCAGTTAATTTATCAGTTGTGCACAATCCGCAGCAGCATTGTTACATTTGTGTACCAGCAAAATTATGGTGCAATATTTATGTTATTCTAATGACTAATGACAAACAAGCTAAAGAGACCCTTAAGGCTATAGATCGTAAGTTGCATATCCTCTATTGATTATTGATATGTATTTGATGTTCGATGGTCCTTTTAAGCATTCAAACATGTTCAGGAACGAACGACTGACTGCTGTTAAAACAATAATTCAAAAATCCATCAAAACTATCGAAGATCCCTCCTGCCTTAAGCAGCGAGTAAAATCATATATAGAGATTGTATGTCTGGTAATATATCATTCTCTATAAAATAATATAAGAGATTATTGTTCAACTGAGAATTAGGGACACAAAAAATCTACAATGAAGTTAAGTAAACTTAAGGTTAAGTAAAATTAATTTCATCGGTCAAGCATGCAATTGAGATGCTGCTGTGATGTAATATTATGTATTTACTATTCTTTAGGTACCGGCGTTGAAAGAAAAATTGTGTCAAGTTTACCCTGTTCCTTTCAATATTACCTACGCCAATTTACCTGTTTCCAATTCTTATATCTACTACACAGTATTTCTAGCTTTGAGAGCG
>JAHZMV010002114.1:0-10775 GCA_027743765.1 Coecobrya sp. COE2
CCAAGCTATAAATAATTCTCGGCTGTACATATACCAATTAAATGACAAGGGACTGATTACCTGATTACTTTTTTACACACACACCTTATTCATTTTTTTCCGGCAGCAGCCGAGCCAGCCTAGCACTACTACCACTCATCATCATCAAGATAAGGAACAAAAGAGTCAAAATTAGCTGGAGCAGTAATACATTTTCTTTCTGATCTACACCAAGTTAGTTGAATAGTAGGACGGAACTCTTCTCCTCTTCCGAAAAAAATCTTACTATGCTTTTTTCGTCACTTTAATTCTGCTGTTGAATGAAATATCAACCATATAAGCATATATGAAACCTACATAAAATTTGAAGCTCTACTAGAAGCAAACCTATAAAGCCATGATCATCATCACCATCATGATCACTGTGAAAAAGTGCCATTTTTTAAAAGGTTGATGATGCATGGCTTGACTTGAAGCGTTATTATTATTATTTCAGAGAAGCGGCGCATCGATATATGCAGTCTTAAGGAAAGATGTTAAAAACGGAAAAGGGTTACGTAGAGACTCTATCATA
Source organism: Coecobrya sp. COE2 (assembly GCA_027743765.1). Classification (NCBI taxonomy): domain Eukaryota; kingdom Metazoa; phylum Arthropoda; class Collembola; order Entomobryomorpha; family Entomobryidae; genus Coecobrya; species Coecobrya sp. COE2. The sequence continues at coordinate 554 of JAHZMV010002114.1, forward strand.
CGCAATACAATTGTAATGTAGGAAAAAGCAGAAGTAGAAAGAGAAGGAGGAAAAAACCGGCATAACCAGTAAATAAGCCTTCTCTTCAACATCAAACCCAGTCATCATAATCATCTTCAGAAGCATCTTTCTTCTCCTTTACATTTGCATCTCTATACAGAAGCATTTTTTAGATTGAAAAGGTCGACATTTTCAAGTTGAATATTTATTTATTTTTTCACCATCATCACGACGAAACGGAGTAGGAGACGCGCATGAGATTTTCAAGTTGTTCTTCTTGTGAGCCGAAGAAGAATGAACGGGAGGAGAGGAGGACGAAATGAGAAATAATAATAGTGCAGGCAGATGCGTTGTTGTAATAAATAGGTGTACATGCATACCTGGGTAAGAAATAAGATTCATTATATATTCAAGAAGCAGAGAACAAGCTCACTAAAAAGTATAATAGATGCTGTTGGTGCGTGTGTGTTGTAGCTTGTATACAAAATAGTTATAGGGAGATAGCAGTACAGTAAATAAATAAGCAGACAACAACAACAACATCTCTGGCAATAATAACAACAGAAGCTATAATAGAAGAGATGAGGTCCAAAAAATATGTATATTGCATGGCTTTAAAATATATAGAGATGCAGCTGCTGATCCTACCGTTTTCTTCTGCTGCTCTTGTTGATGTGCTGAATTGGTGAAGTGGAAGAATAAAAGATGTAGATTGTTTGGTAGAAGAGTAGAGTTAGAAGATGCGTTTTTTCTGAACCGATGATGATGTTGATGATCGTCATCTATGAAATCTACATACTTGGCTGGCATTACACACGCTCAAATGAACTTTACTACTTACTTGACTACTACTACTACTAAAAGTGGAGATTGCTCACAATATATCTGCTCACATGCAATGCATTTATGGATGCATCATGCATACTTTATAGCTTCCTTATATTATTATATATTCTCTCTCTCGCTCCCTCATTCAATCCTTTTTTCAAGAAGAATAAGAACATTTTGAATATAAAGTTACTTGCGTCCAGTTTGGGGGAAGGAACTGGGAGAAATAAGAGAGGAAAAGGTGAAGACGCTGACGCTGCTCTTTGTAACTTCTTCTCTGGGAGACAAAGTGCGTGTGTTGCATATTGGATGAAACGATGGCTGAAAAGACCACGAGAAGGCGATTATCATGAGCAGGTAAATAGTACAGCCAAAAACCGTCTCTCTCCGAGAGTGAATAAAGTCTCTACATTATTCCATGATGATAATAATACTGTATTTCCACTCCATTATTCCATTCCCCGGGAAGATGATTGCTTCTGTTGTTGTGGTGGTTGGTTTGGTGCTGGGAGATAAGTCTGGACTCTCTCTGGACAAAAATTGTAGCCTTGAACTAAAGTCAGCTAAAAACGTGAGGTTATACATGGGTAACATGTGTGTTTACGCGTGGCTTTTTTGGTTTTGGGACATACATTGTTAAGAGAAAATGGGATTTCTTTTACTTGACTTGTTTACTATATTGTTATACTTTTATATAATATGCATATTAATAGACATGCACGTAGTATTACGCAGATATGTATATTGTGGGGAAATAACAAAGTTCACTAGACTCTCCAGAAATAAGATGGTAAGTTACACACATCCACATACACACATTATGCATTATTCCGCGTGCTACTTTAAAACTACTACACCAACAAGGTCCTCAAAAAGTCAAGTCGATGGTTTCTGTGGTGATAGGGGTAGACTGGTAAGTTACCAGTGGTAACTTACTCCCTAGCCTGGAAGCATTAACGAAAATTCTTGTTCAGGTGAAGCAAAAGCCAAGCGACCACCATTTCTGCCACCTGAAAGAGAGCAAGAAGTGGAAGAAGAAGAAGAAGAGAAAAAACTGTTATGAATATTAATAAATGCTGTGTGTGTATGACTAAACATAAACTAGGCAAAGGAGACAGAGAGAAAGAGGATAAAGCACGCTTGGATAGATCTTGGCCAATTTTGTACACGAGGCCAAAGACGACGGATTATGATGGCGATGACGTTAGTTGATGGAGAAGTTGTTGTTTTGGAAAAGTCTTTTTTATCCAGCGATCCAGCAAAAGGTTAAAAAACTCTCTGGGTGTGTGTACCCTACTACTTCTACAGAAAGAGGCTGATTCACTGCTGTTACAGAAGCTCATATTATGCACACATGCTCACAACACACCCAAAAAAACTCATCAAATTCATATTCATATCCGCGGCATATCCTCTCAGAATCCCTACTACTTTCTTGGTAGAATCAAGACGACAGGACGGGTGCTGCTGCGGGTGTGTAGTAGGGGCTATATGGGCTTTTTGCTCTTTGAGTACGGTGGAGGAGGAAGTAGGCTGCAACAACAGCAAACAGCATCAGAGTAATATATTATACCAACCAGTTATACACGTTCATGAATTTTCAATTTTTTCCTTCATCTTCTTACACAAACTTCAGAGGACAAGGGAAAGAGGTGAGTTGAGGTGATGGAGGCGATATATCGCGTCAGTGGTGGTCGGGTAAATGAAGATGGGGGCATATAATATAGAGAAAATGTACATACATTACATATTTTCAAGGAGCAGTAGCATAGCAAAAAGTCAAGTCAACCGTTTTGTTTCTTTCCTCAGTCTTGTTCCGTCATCACATCTAATTTTCATGTTGCATCCAGTCAACTAAATGTAATTTCATTACGCCGGAACAAGATGAACGATGAACTACATCTGACGAAAAATGTAAAGGCTGTCAGACAGAGAAAGAGAGAAGGAGAGAGAGAGAGAGAGCTCTGAGAGGAAAGATTACTGATGATGGTACCTAGGTGAGTTAGTCAGGTAGGTAGCCCGCTCCAGTTTTTCGTTCTTTTTTTGCAGCCTTCGGGAAATAGGGAATAAGGCTCATCATTTTATTTTTTTATATAGAAAAAAATTGCATACACAATCTTCCTTCATATATAACACGTTTGTATTATATATCTTCTGCCTTTCTCTTACGTATCCTTATATCTATAAACGATAAGTTTAAGCTTTTACATCATCACATGGGAAAGAAACAAACACATTTTTCTCTCTCTTTTTTTCTTCTGCTTATTCTACTTTATAAAAGCAAAAAAGGGAAAACAGGTAAAGAGAGAGGAAGAAAGTTGCATTTTTTTTCTCTTCTTTCTCTTTACATTTTTTTATGCTTTTATTTTGCTTCACTTGACTTGACTGACTTACTTTCTTCTCCATGAATGAATAAAACTCACTACTCACTCACGATCAGCTTCAGCATCGCCATCATCAAAAGCTACCTTTTCTCTTTTCTTCTTCTTCAATAGGAGCAGTTAGTTTAGTCGTTTAAACTCTCTGCCTCTCTTTTGCTCATCTCTTCCGTTTTTTTCTTCTTTTACTTCCAACCCGCATTTCCACCAGCATGGAGAAGAAGAAAAAAAGAACAAGTTCGCAAGAGGAAGAAGAGGAAGAAAAAATAAAACTTTTTTTATTTTAAACTTTTTTTCTTCGGTTGCCCACTTCTCCTTCTTCATCTTTTCATCATCTTATTTTTTTCATCTTTCATCATCATCATTGCTCTGCTCTCTTTATTGATGCTAAAAAGCTATAAAAAGGAATAAAAAGAAGAAGAAGTATAAAACAAAATTTGCAATTTAGCCATTTACGTTGCATCTTATAACATCACCAGCATCATCGCAATTTTTCCCTTAAGAAGTACCACCGCCGCCGCACCACTGACTGACTCAAGCTCATTTTTTTTTTGAAAAAGTTTCTTTTTAAAAGAAAAGCAAAAGAACAGGACACGCGTTTATGTATGGCTTTATTACTGTCTGTATTGTCTGGTTGGCTGATATATATTTTTAGTAAAAGAAGAAAGGTGGGCTAATAAGCTTTTCTCAGGAAATCCCGGAAAAAAATCTGTACTTCATTTTGTGTTCGTTGAACACAAAAAAATTGTATAAAAAGGAAAAGAATAAAGTGAGTTGGCAGTTCTTGGTTATTTTTTGATAGTGGCTATTTTTTTCAAAGGACGTTCTTAAATTGGATATTTTTATGCAAATGGTCAGTAAAATGGTCAAATTGACCCTGTTTATTTTTATTCACACACGGGTTCCCAGTGAACTTTTACAGGTTTCATGTGGGGAAACTTGATACACATGTTCCATACAAATGACATTACAAACAGAAATAGAAATACGAACGGTGAAATAAAACTACTGCATTTCTGCCAAACAACCAAAGCCAAATTGCATACAAGTAAAAGTAAGTAAGCTACCTTCTTGTCATCGCAAACTCAATAACCATCCAACACAAAATACCGCTTTACTCACTCAAGCCAATACACATTTTTCTTAACTCTTTTGCTGCCTTGTTTTCTACTGTTCCCATCTTTCATAACAAAAATGCATGCACACACACAAAAAACAAGAAACTCTACCAAAAAGCAATCTATCAAATAAATGTACTGTCGAATAAAATATAATATCAAAATATATAAAAAATATTATCGAAAACAGCGTAATATTCATACTCAGAAGAGAAAGACACACAAGACCAAAGAAAAAACTTGTTCCTGGCAAAAGTTAACCTAACTAGTGTAGAGCAAGAAGAGTAAATAGAAAAGTTATAAAGTAAATGCATTGTAGAGAGAAGAGAACAGAAAACAGCAAAAAAGACAAAGTTTTACTTTTGCCATATTGCCTTATAAAATAATAGCAGCCCCATCAGCATTTTTTATTTTATATTATTATTATGCTGCTGCTATATTGCTGTTATTGTTGCTGCTGCTGCTGCGCTATGTTAATGTGAACTTGCCAGAGTTTGATGTTAGCAGCGCTGGTTGCTTCTCTATTGAGAGTTTTTTTTGCTTGACTGTTGTGGGGTGAAATGATGGGACATTCATGTAAAAAGCGTAGATTGTGTAGAATGTAGTAGAGGAAGATTGCAATGCAATGTTAAGAGCATCATTCTATATACCACTGCTAACCACCACCACCAAAACGATGTGTTGTAGAAACGACTGGTTCTTGTGGCACAACTTCAGTAGAACGCAAGACTCTGAAGTGAACGGACCAGGTGCATGTCGCTCGGTTGTTCGTATAATTGTGTACGCATATACTACACACGCACGCATCTAAGAAAAAAGTGTTACACGAGAAGCAAAAGAGAGGAAAACGAGTTGCAATATTGCAAGTTTACTTGTGTGACAATTGAAGGAAAAGGGTTTTTAACCCTTTTGAATGAAAAAAATAAATATTTGAATACAAAAGCAAAAATTATTTGTAGCGTGTTATCATTATCGTTTTCTCTGTGAATTTATAAATTCATACATGTTTGTTATTTGTTTCAAATTCAACCCTTTTTATCATCATCATCATCAGTATCGAATTTGAATAGGAATTGTGTGAGCCTTGTAAAGTGTGGGCCTGACCTAGTGTTCCCTTCAGCAGCATCCTCAAAAGTTTGTTGGAATTTTTCATCCTGCAGCTGAACTATATTGAACTTGTGCTCTGCTTTTGTAAGTGTATTGTGTATTCAAAAAGAGGAACCCTGTACCATTCACTCCGGCACAGTCATTGTATAACTTGACTGTTGTCCCTTCCCACTTTCCGAAGTGTGTGCCGTGTGCTCAAAAATATCATTCTGTTAAAAAGGTGGATTTTGGAATCATAAAAAGAGAGTATCCTCTGTGTCTCTCAAATTGTGTGACACAAGCCTGAAGGGGTGGAATCGTTGTGGATGCTCATATAATAGGATTGCTGTATGAGATATTATATTTCTATATAGCTACGTGAATGATGTGATGTAACGGTCAAAACCGAGAATCGGATGTCCGATGGATTATCATTACTTTTCTGCATGGTAATAACAATAAAACACACATGTTTAATGTGAGCGAGAGCAGCAGATAGAGATTCCACCAGAAATAAAAAGGTATACACGCGCGATATTATACCTTATACCCAAGTGCAAAAGGGGAAAACGGCAGAAAACCACCGTGTTTTTATTACTGTTCTACCAGCAACGACGAGTGTTTTTCATGTATGTATGAATGAAGCATATGAACTCTTTTTTTACTTACTACATACACGTATGTAACTTACATAAAACCTCGTAAAATATTTTATCAGTAAAGTCCCTCACCACCGGTACAGTAGTAATCAGTAGAAGTGGTGGTGATCCGGATGTACGTTTGCAATCACCGACAACAAGAACGACGATCTGATTCTCTCTCGGTTGAAAAAAATAAACAGGAAGATCATATATGAACTCGCTGCTACCAGTGAAATGATAGGAGTGATGATAAAAGTCATAATAATTTAACTGGCCTGATTGGATTGTTATATAAGTTATTATTACTATTAAGAGAGAAGAGCAGCAGCTGAAAAACTGTTCTCTGTTTTGTGTCTCTGCACATGCATATCAAATTGGAAAACTCGGCACTACCGTCGAAAAATAAAAAGTTTACTATTAAAAATTACTCCCATGAGCCGTGAATATATACATCATAAATTGTGCGGTGTTGATCGAGTTGTAGTAGCAGTCGAGTTGGTGGCTAATGCACTTTTGTGCAAGTAAGCAAATTATATTCCGTGGTAGCTTCTATGCTGAACTCTGTTGAGCTAAGGAAAAAAAGTAGTGTGCATGCTGCATTATATCAATCAACACTTCCGGAAAAAGGAAAATTATATGCGTAATCATCCTACATATTATATTCTTGTTTGACGGTGACCAAGAAGTGAAGTGAACTGCAACGAGCAACGAGCAGCAATTTCAACCAATTTGAAATAAGCAAACCAAGAAAAAGTAATAATAATAATAGTTATGTATTTGAAATATTATCAATAATTTTATCATCGTCATCAACTGAAAAAGAAAAAATTGCTACTTGTACTACAAAATGCAAAGGCGATAGGATATATACGATAATAATATATCTGTCATCTTGTTCCCCTCTGTCTTGCAGGCTTGTTCTTATATTACCTTGTCTTGTGAAGATGATGATAATGTTACTACTATAGTTGAAGTTTTTTTACGTTTTTATCTCTGCCTCTCAGTGTGTGTGTGTATTTTTGTCGTAGTATTTTGTGGAGATTTGCATGCAAATTTGGTATATTATTTATCCTTCTTCGTCGCCGCTCTTTTTCCGTGTGACAAGAAAAGTTTCCACTGTAATTTTTTCCCTTCTTTAGTTTCTTCTTGTGTTACTTTTTTTATCTTACCTTCTTTTGCATTATTTATCCTTCTTCGTCGCCGCTCTTTTTCCGTGTGACAAGAAAAGTTTCCACTGTAATTTTTTCCCTTCTTTAGTTTCTTCTTGTGTTACTTTTTTTTATCTTACCTTCTTTTGCCTCCTGCATCTATACTGATGATGTGCGTGTATGTGTAGTAGTTTTTATGAAACCAGCTTAAATTTGTAGCGCCATAACTTACATTTCTGTTTTTGTTGTGACACAACCAGTAATAATCGTATTAATTTATCGCTCTGCTCATATTCACAAATCACACATTATTATGATGAGCCCTCCTCCTCCTCTGCTCTTCATCGCTGACGACAAAAATTATCTTTTTTCGCTTGCTACCGAAAGCCAAAAATGCAAGCGAGAAAGGACAACTTTTTATTTTGAAAATCTCATAATAAATTTCTTAACCCTTTTTCCTCAAAAAGTGATAATAATCGTAATCATCATCGTCACCATATCTTTTGTTGAAAACGTTGTCATAAATATGCAGGCATTTTTGTTGCTTGTTTTCATTTTCTTCACTAGGTTTTTTTGTCCATGCCACGCGGGAAAAAAGGCTTGGCTTAATTTTGGTTCATTATTTGCTCAGGGAAAGTGTACCATGATGCCACTGAGGTGCAAAATAATAAAATATGCTGACCAGTAACAAAAATAGCAAGGAAACAACATGAAACCTCTGGACATTACATTCAATTGACGTGTCATTTTCTTAAGGAAAGCAGTTTTGTTTTCTTTCTGCTGACTAAGGAGGTTGAGAAAGAAAAAAAGAAAACAACAATAAGAAAACCAGTGCGATAATTTTTTTCGCTTTTCTTCTCCAAGTTCCTTCTTGTCGTGTGGATGTATGTATGTACCTACATATACATGGGCAGTAGCTTTAACACCACTCATGTGACAAGTTATTTTTTTGTACACTCGTCTCTGGTATTAAGTATTCTCGTATCTAGCTTTTTCTCGTTTTCGATAAGATGAACAAGCGTTGTAACAGCTAGCTTATAAGAGCCAGATAGTGTGTTTTCCTGCATGTTTAGCTTTATCCAAAAGACTAGTCAAGTCGCTGTTCGTCATGATGGGTGTCCTTTATAAAAATATTATTACATTATGCCTTGTTCCTTGTTCCGTATTCTCCTCCACCTCACCTCCATCCATTATTTCATTCCACACGTTATCGTTTCTTCTAATATTACGTGTTGTATAGAGCAGTTGTTGTTACTGCTGCTGTCGCTGTTGTGCATTTAGGAATATTTTGTTTCGTATCGTTTTCCTATCGCCATTGTCGTCTTTACCAGTGCCATCATGATGAATAATGGGGATTGTTTGGGTTTTCCATTTTCAGAGTTTACTCTCTTTCTCTCTCCTCAGATATAAATATTTTTGTATTTTTTCTGGATAAATATTGCACGATGTCATTTCAGATATGACGACAACCGCTTTTCTGGTCTTCTTCTGATTCTTTGAATAATTTAGTATTACCTACTACCTTGCTAGCTATAAGGCTTGCTATATATTATATGGACCTATCCTTGTAATACCTACATATTTCCTTCCTTTTACTATTGCCAAATAAATACACACACTTCCACTACCTGTTTCATATTTTATTTTCTGTTATATTTACTTTTTTCTTCAATTGACTGACTGCCAGGTATACTTATATATTTTATTTTTTATATGGCCACTTCCACACAATTTTCTCTATTTTATCTTTAGATCCTCCTCCTCCAAGTTCGCCTCTTTCTCTACTTATTCTCCTAACAAAATATTGCATTGCGTGCAAACTGGAAATAACTTTTAATCTTTAATAGACCTGCTGCTTTTTGTTGTCGTTGTTGCTTGCTTGCTTGCTGCTGTTACTTTATTTTACTTGCTTTATATGTAATATATTTTTTCTCGCAGTCAGTTTTCACTCGTCAATCGTCATCATCATCACTTTACTTTGGTCGTTGTCGTTGTCGTCAGTCACAGCAGTAATGTTGTTCCTTGTGCTGCTGCACTGCAGTAAACTATACAATAAATTTTCACATGCTTACTTATTTATTACGAAATATGAGTGATAATATTATTATAAACATTTTGCACATGCGTGAAGCTCCTCTTCTCCAATTTTAAAATTGCCTATTGTGTGTGTGTTCCCTTCTACTTTTCCTTCCTTTTTCTTTTGTTGTTGTACCTTTCATGCGTGCAGGCAGATATAATGTATATATGCATCCGTGCATACATAATAATAAATTTATCAACAACAGTAATTGTCAATTTTTTTCGTAATTGTGTTACAATTCTGAATTGAATGGACACAACGCAATAACACCCTGCATGATTCATGACTATATGACCGTGTGGAGAAAATCCCGTGTGAACGCAGAGACTTATCCACTGCTGGGTTTCCTACGTCCGGACACTACAGAAAAAAACCGGACAATGAAAAAGAATATTCATAATTTTTTAACGAATTTTTTATTATGATTGCGATTATTACTGCTGTTGATGCTACTTTTTATTGCTTAATAGTTTTATATGATGGTGATTATGATGATGGCCATATATAATCATCACGATGAGGTGTTTTTTTTCTTTTTCGAGTCCAGTGCCCTTTTTCTTGAGAGATTGTGATATGAATTTCTTCTGAACTCTATATATTATACAGCTTTGGTGGTTCATCAGTGGTGTTGGTCAATCAGTAGTTTTTGCTGTGCTTCTTTTTTTCAACAATTTTCCCATCATTTTCTATTATTGTTAAAGTTGCTTTTGCTGTAGGTTACCTGCCTGTGATAATTATGGGAAATAAAAGTGTTCGCAAGTCCATTCATGGAAAAACATAATCAGGCAACAACATTTCATGAACTTATGCACAAACATGCAATAATCCATGTATTTTCTGTAGCTGCTGCTGCGTGGGCAAAAAACACACAGAGAAACAAAGACAAAACATGAGTTTTTTATTGCGATATTGCGAGATGATACACTACTATCTCATGTAAAAT
>JAHZMV010002115.1:0-28791 GCA_027743765.1 Coecobrya sp. COE2
CCGATTTCAATTATAATTTAATTTCACTTTTTTAGCCTTTAATTATCATTTTACCGAATAATTTTGCACCACACAAATGTGATATTTTTATTTAATGGAAGGATAATTACTATATGCATTGAGTATTTCTAAATGTTCTTTGTACTAAAAGATACGTTAGTAAATGTGTTTTAATAACAAACTTTAAAAAAACAAAATACTCTTTGTTATTTCTGGTTTACGCGCTGTTGAAACACGTGTATTTGTAATAACGAATAATAAAGTTCCTAAGTGTATTGTGGAATGTTAAATATCCACCTATGTAGTGATGATAAGCTATGAATTTTCGATTTCACTTGAAGATATCTGCCTTCACACAATGAGCGTGGGGCGCTTTTTACATGGCTGTGCACGAAGTGACTATCAAGTGCATGCGCAGCGGCTACGTTATAAATAAACCATCATGAAACAATAAAACAATAAATTGTCATAAATTATAATATTTTTCTGATGCAGATATGATAAAAAGCAAAAAAAAATCCATATCCCCGTCTGTGTACGTAATTTTTAAGGGGTTACATTTCAATGGCGTAACTCACGTAAGCGACAGGACGGAGATTTAATTGTGGCAAGTAATGACGATGACAGAATTGAACTTAGTGGGTGGGTGGAAGTTGATGGCGCAATGAAAACTGATGTTAGAGTGACAGCAATCAAGTACATATTACATACATACATACATAATACATGTATACAACTCCTTGCTGCAGGTTTTGCTATGATAATATTTGCTGTGCATTGCATTATTTTAAATGATGTGATTATACAACGTAATTAGTGGAAGAGCCTACATTTGCTTGAAAATATACTTTTTCAACTAATAAATGCGGTTTAAATTTTTATTTTCAAAAGAGTAAACATTTTTTCTGCAACTGATGTAACCAGTGGACAGTGTACAAACTTTAGATTAAAAACGAATTATTGTATAAAATTTTGTCTAACTCAACAATATGGCACGGAAAAGGTGAAAAATGAAATGTAATGCTCCATTGTAATCACTTAAACTAGAGTCTCAGTTAATTTTCTCTCTTGCTTCTGCCAAATTACTCTGATGCGTTGTATGGATATCAGCATCACCTAATGTTATTTTCCTCCCATCCGAGAGTCCTAAAATCTTGCGTTAGTCAAGTGCAACCGTGTAGCCAATGACTGAATGATATAAATACTAAATTGTTATATGTATTTAAAATATAATATAAAAGTCATTACCAGGTTCATTGCAAACTCACAGATTCATATTTAAATATATGTATCGTTATCGAATAAAGTTACACAAATATTGTTGCCAGTAAACTTTTATACTCTGTCTCTAAATCATCAATGATGATGGTAATGAATGAATGATGAAGCTAACTTTATTATATGTAGCGTTTTAAGGAAAATTAGTCATTAAAATCGTGACGTGAATTACTCTGGGATGCTCTGAAATATGGAATACATTACGTATGCAAAAAATAATAACCTGCATTTTGATTTTGCTGTTAGTATTGCATGAAGCACGTGAGAATTTAATCAAAATTAAATAGTAATTACTTTTGTTGATTCTTCAATTCGTTGTAGAGGGTAGCAAAAAATTGGAACTTTTTTGTTTTCATAAAAATTATGAATCATTTAGTTATACATGTAATAAATAATAATATAGCATTAGCTATTTAACAAATAAAGTAGGCTATATTGCATTACAGATTTATGTATGTAGCATAAGCTATTATGGAATATGTATATTATAATAATGTCCTAATGCCACATTATGCATTATTTTGAACTCGTTACTGTTGCTCATCAGAAGTAATATAATTTTTGAAATTAAAACACTTGATTTATGTTTCATTATAAAAATATAACTTTAATAGACGTAAAGGAACAAACACAATAATAAATACGTATACAATACAGCAATATAAATGAGACGAGACGAGATCGGAATTTTTCACCGTAAATGTCAAGAAACAATGGTAATTATAAGCAAGTATTGTTATCTCTCGGTTGTCTTTGTCTTTTAATATTTAAAAGGGAATGTTAAAAAAGGTGAGAATAGGTAAGAATAACATAAAAAAAACTGTCGGAGCACATGCTAGCGTGCACCCATATCCATAAAATATTGATGTTTTTGTAATAATAAGCAAACAAATTCTAAAATAAAGATAAGATGTGACAAACAATTAAAACAATGGGAACATCATCAAGCGAGTCGGGCGTTCTTTTGGCATATTTATTATTTTTTATCTCGTGCATTCATATTTCATATTTTAGTAAGATTACCTCTGTTCTGTTATCTATCAGTTACGAAAATTCTTATTGATGGAATATGTTTAAAAGTAAAAATTACAAAATAGTTAAAATGTTTGATGTTTAAAACCTTGTTTTCAGAAGTAAGCAAGTTGTTTTACACTGCCAAACCGCAAACAAACGTAGTAAATTGAAAGGTACAAATGGCTAAAGTAAACAAATAGTTTAATACCTAATCATTATTAGAGATGTGTGCTGTTAAGGAATAAAGTTGACGCGACCTCCATTTTTACATGTTAATGTGATTGTTTGTTAAATATTATTGTTAGTAAGAAAAACGTGAGAAGATCAAAAAATAATTATCCCTCTTGAACAAAGTTTTGGAAATCAATAATAATATTGTATGAAGAAGACTAATGAAAACTCCACAAAGGGGTGAGCTTCATTTTAGCACTGTTTGCGCCAACTAATGAGAATTTTTACTATGCGAATATCTTGAGCGCTGACATGTTTGCGCTTGGAATTTTTCCTCCTAAAGTTCACACCTTTTTGTCTCCAAAGTACATCACATTTAAATAAACTTTATATTACAAAGTCGTTCTTACAGGGAATGTCACTCTTAACCAGACAGTTGAGTGGTAGATACAAAATACATTGTAAATAGCCAGAGGTAAGGTAAAAGCAAATCTTGATAGATTCTCCCTCGCGATATCCGAAATGTTATGCGATTCTTGAACTTTTAGGTCAACGTCATCATGCAGTCATCACAATCAGCCACCTACATAGAATGTATGTATTTAAAATGTATTCTTAAGGTGATATGTAGGTGACTGAAATCCAAGTTTATAGTGTGTAAATAGATAAGGCGGTGGGCTTACGAATAAATAATTATGTATATTTAATTATAATATACACATATTATTATTCAGTAGGCAGGTGACAGTAACATTAACGTGTTTTATGAGTAATGGTTTGCAAAAAGGGAATTTAACAAGTTGAAGATAGTGCGTTTGTAAAATTATTATAGGTTTCATTCATGCCGATAAGTAAATGCGATAAGGATATATTCTGTGAATTTTATTAATGGAACATTGTACATTGTGGGCAACGCATATACATATATTGTCAAAATAAGAATTGGATTCAGAAAAGAAAGGTGACAATCTTGATCACATAATTTTCTGTAATTATTCCGCATTTATCATTTTTTTCGCCGATCAACATCCATTCATCAGTTCATTACTTTAGCATTTGGATATATAACATGCATGTCATGTGATAAGGATGCGTACAATAAATTGCTGTAACCTATGATTAAATTGCTTTAATAATATACCTTGTCCTACAACAAAAGTTTAATCAACTGTGTCGATATTATTGGTACTCTAGACAAAAAATAGTGGAAGTAGTGAAGAAACGAGAATTCCAATTTTATTGATCGAAATGCAAATAAAGTACAAGCTTAATTGTTTAATTACTAATTAGCATTACATTACTTTTATTGTTGAATGAATTACACCTTCAAAATGTTCACCCCTCCATTTGTAAACAAACATTGCCATTATACTATCTATATTGCATGTATAAGTTCATTAATTAAAAACGAGAAGAGCTTTAAATGTAAAAAAAAAGATTTGTCAATAATGAATAAGATTCGAGATGATGAAATACAAACATTCAATTTAGCTTACAATTATCCTTATTCCTACGGCTTAGGTACATAATTGAGATTCAGACTGTAAGATATGATATATGATTGATTGACATCTTCCCCTCCATGTTTTCATCAAGACCGTTTTCAATGTGTCTCAAAAATATCACTTACTGTATATATAATTAAAATAATCTTTATGGTCCGTTTTAAAGAAGATCATATTTTATATACAAAAGTACACGTACCAGTGATATAATATCAGAGATGCTGGTTAACATTTTTAATTGTTATTTATCCAAAAAATACAAGACACTTTCAAAAATTTAGAAATGTAAGGTTGCAAAACTGGGCTGTTCAAACATTAAGCAGAATAAATAAATTATGTTTAATCATAGGAGATAAGTTTATGAAGAGTTTATCGATGTGGAGTGGAACATTCTAGTGGAGTACTTCTTTAACCTTACTTTCTAAAACTAGGCTATACTTGAACTTCAAACTTCAGTCTAGTCAGAGGGCTAGATAAGTTTGTATTGCAAAATTGATTTTGAATTTAGTTAAACTTTTATTAACTAATATACTAGTATACTACACTAGTTACTTCACGACTTACTGGTCAATTATTGTAATTCTGCTGTTTGTGATTATGAATATTATGTAATTATATAAAGTACACATTTAAAACTGGTATTATGTCCTATGAAATTAAAATTTTAATGTGTTCCTTTTTATATACATAAGTATAAATTCATTCATTCAATTCATCATAATATTTTAAGACCTTCTTTGTCATAAATAAATCCACATGAAGCTTATTTACAAAACTCGATGAAGCAATATTTGTATTAGAAGCACCTACTAATGAACAATTATCAGCTACGTCATTTTACAACTTACAATTGACTAATTGGTAGCATCATTTACTGAGCTTTGAACCTTACAAAAAGTTTAACTTCAGTTTAAACTTTAAATCTTTATGGCTTACTGGTATCCAAAAGAAAGGGCCTAATCGCCGGTTTAAAACCATATTTCATATTTTGTGATTCATTCAATTTCTAAATTAAATTAAACAATACCTGCATTTCTGATTATTTCACAAGTTGTGAATCACAATCCATATTTCATGTTTGCTTTGTATGTGATATATTATCTGATTTGGTTGCTGAAGGAAAAAGTACCCGTGCAGCTACTAGAACAATTCAGAGTACATGTGGTTTACTATATAACATGTCGATCTACTAAACTACATTGTAACAAACTACACTTCTTGATGAACGTTTCATACATTTTACTTGTGAAATCATTCCGTTTAATAATGGGAAATGCATTATACAAATCATACATTTCTTGGAAGAAGATCTCATAGAGAGAAAAAACTTGCTCATGTATGCAATTATATAGCTTGTCACGATATGTAATTTGATGCAATACTTTTATACATTTTGCAGGGTTACTACCCATGACCCGATGCAAATAAAACAATAATTTGCCCGGATATCAACGTTTTGTTCTAAAATATTGGATTACCTATTTCATATTTCATTCAGATATGCCGATTACCGATATTACCGTCAAGCAGTTCGTTATTTATCTTATGGACAGTCAAATAAATACATACGTCATTCATAATTAATAAATAAATACATATCTTATTTAAATTATAGAAATTTGCCATATATATGAAATATCTACCTATTATGTGTATGATGTAATGACAAAAAGTTCGCTGGGTTTAAGCTAGCAATTTAATTTATGAGATTTGTTATCGTTATATAATTGGATAATTTATAAAAACATATTGGTTTTATTTTATTGATCCGGACGGAATACAAATAATAAAGGGAAGCACTTTTCTGATCTCTTTGATAAACAACAAATTTGCAAAAGGCTCATTTATATCAATTTCGTATGGCTATGAGTATCAGATACATAATTATACCAAGGAAGCGTGCTATAATTCGATGATTTAACTCTAGTACTCATCACTTGGACAGAAAATACGATACTCAGAATGCTTTATTAGATCTTTCATTCTGTTGAAGTAGTAGTACGAGTAGTTGGATATTCATTTGATACATAGATTTAAGTTTTATCTCCGTGTAAAGTGATATTGTGTATGCGGGATTGGGAAACAACGACAATGTATGCACACGTCACACGCTGAAGATGACACAAAATACAGCTAGAACAATATGATTGAAAATAACAATATGATCTGATCTGGCATGTTTGTATGAGGTACTAAACAATCATGTTTTACTATCATTCTTATGTTTAATAGGATTTCTGTACTGTACACCTACCTTGTATTGTAACATTTTATTGCGGTAACTTGTTAGTTTTTTATCTCAATTTTAGTCAATAATCGTAAAATAAATTGGTTAAGATACTTTCGCTCTTTAAATAAATATAACATTTGAAAAATCAAAACAAGACATCAATATTTCAAAATTGATACTTATTTACACAAATTACTTTGATGTGGCAATTAAATGGAACTTATGTGATAGAAGCAACTGCAGTGTCTACCTGGTGGAATGCCTAATGGAGATGAAAAACGAATCGGGGTATTCTGAAACAATTTTTTTTTCGTGTTGGTTCAATCCATTTACAATCAGTCCATTTTCCATATTATATTATTATACTATCAGTTGGTGTATTATTTAATTTTATGTAATGATGCATGGTAAATATGGCGTGGGCTTCTAGAAAGTTTTCTGGAAAGACGTTATTTAGTTAGCGCTTTGATGTCACATTGTGCTTGTACCTAAATTGAAATAGAAACGCTACTCGTCACTAATATTGACTTGACAGGAGCGAGGTCATCATGAACGAGTAGAATAGATGTAACATCACATAATATGTACCCAATATACTTGAGTGTTTACTGTGTTGATTTAATTAAAGATACTCTATGCAGTAACGAAGTTTAGGTATACCAGTTTGTATCTCCTAGAGAAGTCACACGGTGGAATACAATATATGCTCACCAGAAACACACTATGGATTTAGTACGATACATTTGGAAGTTTTTCTGACCATTGACCATTAGAATGGGATTGTGATTTCTCGAAACATGTTTTTTCTCGTTTCGTCTAACACTTCACATTGTTTTGATAACCTACTTCCTTAATTAATCTGTGTCTACAAGACTTAACCGAGATTAACGCAATCTCTGACGATTTGCAGATGATTTGCAGCAACACCAATTTCGTGCAATGACAAAAGGTTCACAATAATCCTGTGAAAGGTCGTTAAGTGTAATTTGTAATGACATGTCGATTAAATCTATACATGTACGCATCACCATTATGTGTTTCTTTTGATTCAGTATCGATTTTTATTCGATGAGTGAATGGATGAGCAACAGAATGAGATAGAATAAGCGTAATCGGTTTGGTTTGATTGAACTCTAATGTATGTATGTGTAGGGTATAGCAGGGACATTCACCAAACCATGTTTGATGGTTCTTGTGAAATCTTACTTTGACGAATAGATACCTAATCAGAATTAGAGGGTAAAAACCAAAATCAATATGTACAACTACAAATGCCGATTCTTTTGCATTTTTATTAATGTTTGCGTGTACTTTTTCATCAGACAGAAAGGATTGCCCTTGAGCTACGACAATGAGATTACTAAAACTGATAAAATTTTCAATTAGTGACATAATATCCTAAATCCGCACCGTTTAAGCTTTCACCACGAATTTTCTGCTCTATCAACTAATGCTACGATACGATATTATAGAGAGCCTAGAGAGAAGCATAAAAAATGTCAATTTTCCTGTTATATTTCATTGATTTATAATTTATGATGAGTGTATTGCTTATTAATATTAAACAGTTTCTGATCGCAGGATTACAAGTATTGACGTCTGATAAGTTTGAGTTCGAATCTTCTTTCATGGATTTACTAAATAGCACACATAAAGCAAACGACATTGACGACCGTTGTAGAGTAAACAGAAACAGAAAGAAAGCTAGTTGATTGATAGCATCATACTTATTTAATTTTCCAGGAAAAAAACTAAAATAGCTAGCTACTAACTAATTACCCAATTCTTAATTCTTTACGTGACAATGGTAATAAAATATACAGTTTGTGGGTGGCCAACTAGGTAGGTGGCGACCAGATTCAGATTTATTTTGATAAACGTCACTGATTTTGGTTTCGCAAACTCTTATGGACATGAATTGATCTTATGAACATTATTTATAGATCCCAGAAAGTTTTGCTTATTTATAGTTTAGTTCAGTATTCATCATGCTTGTCATTAGTACGTATGTATCTTTGAAAATGTTAGTGGGGTATTTTATTTTGTGACAAGTTTTCTAGTTGTTGAGCTGCTCAGATTAATATTGTTTCCTTGAATAATACGTTTACCTACATCCATTTGCTTAGATTTGACCACTTTTTTAAGTAGTCAATTGAAGCGTAGAAAGTAATTTGAATTTTGTACTATTTCCTTGTATAACACTATTGCTTGCATGTAATTCTGAATATATCTCTTTGATCAAGACCAATTACTCAAATTATTTACTTCAAAAACGTAATTTAATTTAATCAAAATGAACAAACCTGCCGTAACGCCACTGTTGGCATTTGGTAAAAGGAAGTTCCGTATTAGAAGAGGGTATTTTATTTTGTGACAAGTTTTCTAGTTGTTGAGCTGCTCAGATTAATATTGTTTCCTTGAATAATACGTTTACCTACACACATTTGCTTAGATTTGATCACTTTTTAAGTAGTCAATTGAAGCGTAGAAAGTAATTTGAATTTTTTACTATTTCCTTGTATATCACTGTTTTTTCATGTAATTCTGAATATATCTCTTTGATCAAGACCAATTACTCAAATTATTTACTTCAAAAACGTAATTTAATTAAGTCAAAATGAACAAACCTGCCGTAACGCCACTGTTGGCATTTGGTAAAAGCAAGTTCCGTATTAGAAGTCCATACATACGAGAAGCAATAGGAGAGTTTTTCGGAACATTAATTGTTGGGGTACGTGGTATAATTTGATTTATATCCAGTTATGTTGAAGTTATCTAAAGCGTATCTACTATTTTGTTCCATGTTAACTTGTTCTATTTTATCAGTTTATGTGTGTCGGAGCAGGTGGCCAATTTTTGATAACAACTAAAGACGGAATAGAGTCGCAAATTGTTCCTGTTTTAGGAATAAATTTTAGGAATAATGACGGCTATTTTAATTACCGGTGGGGTATCCGGAGGTACACAATATGTTAAAAATAGATAGGAAAGGGCATACCATAATTGTTCTATAATTGAACTTTAATTTTTTAACATGTTGCGTTGCCCTGTTGTAATTAGGTCATGTTAATCCCGCTGTGAGTATTTCACTTGCAGTGATCGGAGACTTGAGCTGGTACTCTGTGCCTGGTTACGTTTTATCTCAATTTCTGGGAGCTATCGTCGGAGCGTTATTAGGATGGGGACTCATTCACCGTAAGCCATGTTTTACAATTGCCCCATCCCATGTAACGGGCAGCAATAATGTGATACTTTCTCCTCTTTCCTTCTTACAGCATCCATTCGGCATTCTTTCGAGGTGGCAAATAAAATGACAANTTGAGCTGGTACTCTGTGCCTGGTTACGTTTTATCTCAATTTCTGGGAGCTATCGTAGGAGCGTTATTAGGATGGGGACTCATTCACCGTAAGCCATGTTTTACAATGCCCCATCCCATGTAACGGGCAGCAATGATGTTGGACGTGATACTTTCTCTTCTTTCCTTTTTACAGCATCCATTCGGCATTCTTTCGAGGTGGCAAACAAAATGACAATTCCACAATTTGATATGGACCACAACAACACCCGCAGGTTACAAATCGCCAGCATTTTCAGTCGAGTTAAGTCGCCAGGATGCACGATGCTTAATGGACTGGCTACAGAGGTAAGCTGTAAATAGCTGTCACATTTATTGAAAGTTTATTGACCTTTTTAATGTTTATGAAATGAACATAATTTAAAATCATACATTACAGCTAGTACTGACATGCTTTCTAATGATGGCTATTTGCGGAGTAGCAGATAAGCAAAGCCACATGAAACCACCGGCATATCTTGTCCCGCTTGTTATACCATTGGCCATTGCTGCTTTTTGTTTTACACACGAGCTTCCAACTGGAACTTTACTGAATCCGGCCAGGGACTTGGGTCCTAGAATAGCTGCCTGTATTTTAGGATGGGATGCTAAAGCTATTTTTATGTCTAAAGATTGGGAGTGAGTTTCCATTTACTACTTGTTGTACTGACAGAATTTTTTAGCTTGTTGAGATATAATTAAGGACCTTTTCTAACTTTTAGTGAAAATGATCAACACTGGTGGATTGTTGGATTGTTTGGACCTATTCTTGGAGGTATTCTGGGTGCCTTATTATATTCATTTATAATCGGTCCTCAAGTATCGCTTGAACATTTGCAAGTACCCGATCGCGTTTCTCTGCCACAACAGCAAAGAGAATCAATCCGACAAATGATGGCCACAGTGAGCACTGATGATGGTTGTGACTGGCGCAGTTCAAATACTATTAACACCTGCGTCATAAATCGTCCTCTTGTAGGAAATAAATCATGCTCGTTTCCTTCATTTACTACTAACACAAGCATCACAGATGCATATCAGCAACGATCGCCTTTTATAGCCTCTCGTTTCTCCAATACTAGTTATCCCAACATTAACGGCAACATTCGTAATGGCGACAACTTAAACTTATTCTAGTAGTTCCCTAAAGTTTCAACTAACTTCATTCCTGTTTGGATTTTCCGATTATTTCAGATTTACACTAAAAAGGACTAAAAGTCTATTTTCATCCTACCAACAGAAAACAGACTTAATTGGTTAGACCAATGATATTTAATTTATACATATTATAACTCAATCGGTTAGATAAGCTTAATTTAACAAGCTTTTATCTTA
Organism: Coecobrya sp. COE2; assembly: GCA_027743765.1. Classification (NCBI taxonomy): domain Eukaryota; kingdom Metazoa; phylum Arthropoda; class Collembola; order Entomobryomorpha; family Entomobryidae; genus Coecobrya; species Coecobrya sp. COE2. Next base: position 10,869 of record JAHZMV010002115.1, read on the forward strand.
TGTGCTGTCATCTAGGCTATAGTCATTCACCAAACTTTAAACATCTAAAATAAATTATTCTATCAAAATTGTTTGCTTAATTGTTATTGTTTAAGAATGAAAATTACTTTGTAGAAAGTGTAAATACTAATCCAAATTATGTACAAAAAACTAATACAAGTTACAAACGTGTACACCATTCCATAGATATAAAAATGTATATAAAACAAAAACATTATTTATTACGTTCATAGTTTACGCTAATAAACTAACACAACCTTATATTTTCTACCTTTCGACTTTTTCGGGGCATAATGAGACTTCATTAATTGCTCACACTAACGCAATGACAATATTAATATAAATTAAGTTAAACTCTTTGACAAAGTCTACTTTCCAAAATCATACAATTATTACATACCTACATCATAGTTTTAATCTATCCCTACAATTTTTGGCCATTTCATTAAAATTACAAACAAAACAGTCATGATCGCTTTAGCTGGAACAATGAACAAAGACAAAAGCTTCATGTTCTTTGGTATTTTCTCTTGCTGCTTGATATAGTCGCATCTTGAACCAAAGTGTGCCCGCTTCATCCAATTCAAGTAAACAGATAGCCTATTTGGGTATTTGGTTTATATGCCGAGCAGATGCGCACATCTAAAAAGTATCTCCATTGCAAAAACAAGGAGCAGCTGTATAACTGGATGGTGTACTATTTTTTGTAAACACCAGCGATCATTTTTTAAAGTTGAAAGTGTTTTGTATTTTAAAAAGTTGCATATTTAAAGCACTTCTGACCTAGGTCATAGGTCATAAGATAACTTCTGTTTAACGAGAACGCATCGACAGGTGTGATAATATGGCTTCGTTAATGAATTTGGGTGGTCGTTACTCTTTCCGGATTTTCAACAATAATGGATCGATGCAACTAGCGGCACTGATTAATTTACCTGTTAGTAATGCGACGGGTGGAAGTCATCAGCAAAAGTCATTTATTCACTTGCAAAAACCGAACAATGCGTCTGGGGCGGTGGACAGGACAACACCGTCAGAGGTTAGGAATTGGGGTAAAGAGGTGACAAAAGCGCTTGTTCCTGTGAGAAATGCTAGTTCATCCACTGCAGGTAAGTAATTAACTAATTGTGGTTTGGGGTGATTTAGCATTTTATTGATTAATATGGGTTGTAAATGGGGAATTTTGTCTGTTGTAGTAACTGAGGAAAAACCAAAGCCATACTCGCCCTTTCAAAATACGAATAGCTGGGGAGAATATGCTGTGGCCAGACTTGACGATTTGATGAATTGGGGCAGAAAGGTAGTGTGGCTTGAATTGAATGATAATTAATTAATGTTGAAAGATTCTAGAGGATATAGAAGTATAACTTGTCTTTGTTTAAGTAAGGACGGGATGCATCTGATTTGGATTAAGTTGTATGGAAAATGGTTTACAAAATTGTTCAGGACTTCATTGTTTGCTTTAATTTGATTTATAACTGTAGATGCCCGAGCCAAGGTGGGTGATTTCTATGGGTAGCTGTGCAAACGGCGGAGGCTACTATCACTATTCATACGCAGTGGATTAGGGGATGTGACAGAATTATACCCGTTGACATATATGTACCAGGTGAGAAAATAATTTTGATATACAAGAGACGACGGTTTGATACGGTTTTGGAGGTTTCTAAATTGCAATAATCTTTGGTTTACTTTAGGTTGTCCTCCAACAGCAGAAGCTCTTATGTACGGGATTTTGCAACTACAAAAAAAGATAAAGCGGATGAAGACTTTGCAAATGTGGTACAGAAAGTAGAGGGATAAAAAAAACTTTCAGCGTTAGTAGTTTGTTGTTTAATTAATTCGTGTATTTATCTGTAAAGTATAAAATAAATGTCGGCTATGCAAAAAATAACATGTGAACTTTATGCGATTCAGTTCAATAAAATTCTCGCCAATGAATATCATTAGAACTTCTAATTTAGAAGTGTGGATTTCGTTTTCAATCGAACCAATATTTTAGTTAATAAATACGGCGAATAGAGGAGAATTATATATTAATAGTTTCCAATTTTGAACTAAAATGATTTTCTTTTGCCAACGTGTTCCCTCTCTCTGTCCATTTCGCTTTTAAACTAAATAATGTAATGCAAGGGTTTGGCTTGGCCTTACCATTTTGACCTTATCTGAAAATCAAGGTGTTTGGATATAATCGACTAATATATACACATATTGACCATTATCATTAAGCCCTGATTAAGCCAGCCAACACGTTAGAATTTCATACAGTTTTGTATGGGGCTTCGTGAGATAAAATCTTGACATTATTGCATAATCGGCTAAGATGTTCTCTTAAATGTTTTCGTTAATGATTACACACAAGAGTTAGGCACCAATCATAAATTAATTGGAGATTCGAATGCAGAGTAAAACATTAAACGACTATTGATCGATTTATCACCTTGTGGCAATCACACGGAACCATACGGATCATAGACGAATAAACTGATGCGAGTGAAATAAAGGAAGGAAGTGTAACATGAAGGATGGAAGACAGAAATATACCAGCTCTACGCTAATCCTAGTAATTCTGAAACTCCAAAGTGATGGAACGATAATCAATTATTTTTAATATCTTATGCCTACTATATTTAGACAGACAGACAGTCTTCTGTGTAAAATTTTTCCAAATCCATTGTTCAATAATTCAATTCGTTTGCAATGCACCGTTGAACCAAAAGTGATGGAACGATCATTAATTATTTTTAATATCTTATGCCTACTATATTTAGACAGACAGACAGTCTTCTGTGTAAAATTTTTCCAAATCCATTGTTCAATAATTCAATTCGTTTGCAATGCACCGTTGAACCGTTGATTCTATGTCCTTCAAGCTTCTTGGGTTTACCTTTGGTATCTCATCCATGGTAGTTTCTGCATGGACACTTAACAAGCAGCACTACAATCAATGGGCATTGTTAATCAAAACTCCAATGTAGGAGAATATTTAAAGTCAAGCGACACTCGTAGACTCTTGCGTTACGGTCTTCTGTAAAATAAGACAAAAGGTTACCCCGATACAGCGTCGGAGAAAGTATTAACTTTCATTTACTTGAACACCTCCAAATTTTGTTTCTTATAAGTGGAGTTCAATGGAGAAAGTAGAAACAAGAAACCCCAAAATGTAATATAATATGTCGTACTACATAACACAGTAAATAACTAATGTAGCACGGAACACGTGGGTGTGGAGTGTTCAAGTGTTCACGTAGCACATATTTTCTTTCCTCTTTCAGACTCAGACAATAAGCAAGTGATCGCTCAACTGAACTGAAAAAAATTGAACAACCATTTGTAATGAGCCGTAAACGCCAACACGCTTCTGAAATTGTTTGCTCACGTTCAGAAAATTGAAACGCAATTACATGTCCGCCAAAAAAATGGCTGTAATTTTTCATATTTAGTGTTTCGTCTTAGCCAGCCCAACAGCTTTAAATGCCTAAAAAATTGCTTCTAAACATAAAACCAAACTTGCAAAACTGCATGAATGAAGTAGTCCAGTACTTTTGTACGACAATGTTCCAAGTCAATGAATCCGTCAAGCTTATTACGTGTTACTTAAGTGGGCGTAGACTTTCACCAATTTGCATTTTATCATCATTCACGGTTCAATTAACAGTACAATTGACTTATGACCGAGCATATTTTTCATGTCGCTTTGAGATTGAACAGGAGAACTTTCCATACTTTGCCTCAACATTAAGGAATAACACAGCCAACCCAACATTACTCATAGATGCTCGTGCAAAAAGTGCATACAACTTATGCAAGCATATTATTACCCCAACAAGTACGTAAGGTAAGTACAGTGCAAATCATTATATCAAAGACAAAGGAGGGTCATGCCGTTGAGGAAAGTAGAACTACAGATGAACCGCACTTGTCTGACTAGCGACTATTCTACTTGTAATTCTCTTGTTCATGGTAGTGGCTTTTTCAATTTTGTAACGAGGTAGAATATGCATATTTGCTACTTTGCCAACATTTCCCAAAAATTTCAATTTCGGTACTTTCATATGTATTAGGTATATCATTAGGTATAACCTAACTCAAGCTACTCTACTACTTGAAGGCTAAACACTAGTTGTAATGCGTACATGAAAGCGAATACTAGATCATAATTTAATTAATACGTCAATTTCCGCTATAAACAGAAAGAAACCTTTTTGTCAGATGTGGCCTGCTCCGTACGTTTAAATGCAGCTGAACGTAACCGTAAGCATCGAGATTGTGATCGTTCGTGAGGCATTTGGAAATCTAATCTTTTCATATGTACGGCATGTTATATTCTGTAATCCCATAGCTTTCCTATTCCAAATCCCAACTGTAGACTTCGACATTAATGTTCAAGTTCATACGTTACATCTTCAGACGACTCCAAAGACTCCAGACATGATGATGATGAATGATGAGACAAAAACTCCGTAGTAATGGAACACTACATACAAATGTATGTAGAATAATATGAAACGTGATACATACCACAATGTGTTATTGCATCGCCCCATCAGACCCTTGTTTAATTCTGCTTTGACTGCTCCACAAACCTACTTTTATACTTTTAATACTTTAATCAGTTCTTTTCCTATTCGCAGAACACAATGTTCAACTCAACTGTGTTCAAGTAAAGTTTTCCGCTGTTGATCGCTTTCAGTCTGTACTGTTGCGTCGGCTTCTCTCTCTTTTAGCCCATGTGTAATAATCTGAATCAATTTTATGGAAAGTTATATTGTATGTTAGGTGCTTGCTCACTGTCTGATTTACGACATGTACACCCGATATCAATATTTTTCAAGTACAATAGCACCTAACTTGAATATTGGTATCAGTATCGGTTAGTTTATTCAGCTGGAATATAAAATCATTTCCAACATGCTATAATATTATATATGTAGTTTTTTCTAGCATAATAATTATTATTGCTAACCTGAATACAAATCTTGACCATTAAAAGTCAATTCAAGTTAATGACAGTTCATGTAATGACATACTAGAGGATTAAATAACCACATTAGAATTCATAGAATTCCAATTGTCCGTAATATAAAGCCGGAAGGGGCAACTGTGAACAATCCATAAGCCTTCCAGCTTTAAACATGACAGCCATTTGTTCACCATGCCGAAGGGAATAGAAGGAATCATTTTGCCCTGTTTCGGATATAAAATTTCTGGCTTCCTTCTGGCTACGCTCCTTCTCCAGAAAGGACAGCAAAAGAGTAGTGAGAAGGTGATGAGAAAAACTAACAGGAAACATTTTTGTTGCTTTCACTTGAGCGAAAGCCTCAGCCAAGTAAAGTGGTTGGATAAGTGCGCGTAGCTAAAAGCTTTGCTCATCCGATTCCGCAGTTGTTGAAATACAATTGAAACAGGCCAAGCATACACGACGGCATACAATAGCCCATATTATTATTATTCTCTCTCTCATTCTCTGTCCTAACAAAATGTATTTGTTCTTCGGAACTTGACGCTGATAACACGGTATTGTCGGTAAAAAAAAATAATAATATTAAGGACGGCATGTTTGTGTATGGGTATTGGGTATAGAGATAGTTAGATACTGCTTTAGCTGTATATTACTCACTGAGGAGAAATAACAAGGGAAGTTATACAGTGAACACATTTTCTCCATTACTCACTCACACCAAATGTGCTTCTATAAGTACAGTCCTTTTGGTTTTCTGCTAAAATGACAAGCTTTTTCGTCTTCTTATTTCTTAAAAGTTTGCAAAAAAAGTGACAAAAATATCCGAGAAATGATTAATTTTCAAGTGGGCTTGTACACTTTTCAATCAACATCAACAAGAGTTTATAGCGTATAAAAGTATCTACCTTATTAAAAGCCTTTTAGAACAACTTTATTAAAGTGACATCTAACATGGCTTATATTGAGCTGAACTCAACAACGGAAAACACTTTCATGGAGATGTCCGGACGAAACTCCACTGAAGGGCTGATGACAGAATCTGCAGAAGAGAAAGCAGCAGCAAATTCTACGAACAAGGAGCTTCCAATTGACATGCAGTTTAACGCTGGCCATGTCGTCTCTATATCTGTCTACAGTGTTCTTTTCGTCCTTTCAACTGCAGGTAAGTGATGTTGGAGACTTCAATCCCATCAAAACCTGCCATTAACGTATATTATTTCTAGAATACAACAACGCGGAGATAATACTTTCTTATGTTATCTATGTAATGCAATTTTTTTGCCATTTCCGTTTTCAACGCAATTTGCCCCCTGGCCATTTCGTTTTCGTTTTTCTGTCTGCTAGGTATTGTTGTCATTTTTGTCGTTGTGTTTTATTGACTTATGACTTCTATCCTTATACACGTTTTACCCCTATATCAAAATTACGAAAGTGCATATAAATATTTGCGTAGGGTATTAACCATAAATGGATAACAAGAGACGTGGGTCTGATCAGTACAAAATGTTATATAAAAACTGGAATTTGGATATTACGCTTTGCATCCTTACCCCTTTTCACTTTCTCCCATTCCATGTCACGGTTTCTGAAAAGCAGTAGGATGGGATGATATGTTTCGAAACGGATAAGTATATGTTTCTAGATGCAGACTTTTAATGTAGGTAACCCTGCTTTTTGTAGGATCAAATGGTACATGAAACCGCAAGAGATTGTAAACTTTTCAATGGGAATACTATAGGTACTCTAGTTAGTAGACACAGTTGCGATACTAAAACTGGACGCTAGTTGCGGGGGACATATCGGTTAGGTAAACGTTAAGGTTCTATTTTACACTCACGAATTGTCAACAGTATCGCCATGCCTCATCATTATTTAAGTCTCAAAGGCAATATCATGTTGTATCTGGAGACAGGAAAGTGACGAATTATGTAGGTTTCTTTTTACCCATTGGAGAAGATAATGTAAAGACACTCCTTTCGTATTTTGAACTTTCCCTTCGTTGTCTCCTTACTTTCATTACAGTACTTGTGCTTATTGCTCTATCATAGAGCGTCTATGTATCCCAAATAGTTCAACAAAGAAACCCTAGTTCTACCAACTCATGACGTGTCAGTTATTTATAAGTAGGGAACAAAAGAAAGCCCTTCTTCCCAAAAGTGCTTGACATTTACTTTCTCTACAATTTATCAATACGGTTGGATTAAAAGGCATATTTTACCGCACATCAGAAGCATAAAAACGAGTAATCATATCAACCCTCCAGTCGACTAATGTACTCATGGCTTGCGCCTACACATAATTTTATACTTTGTAATGAAAAATACAAGGGATCTCCAGAGACATTCCAAAACACCTTCTTGTGCAGCTAGTGTGGAACAAAGCACAGAGAAAGCATTTGGAAAAGCAAATGAAGCGTGCTGTGGTCATATAAAAGAATTTTGACAATTTCTGAGCTTAAAGAGTCAGAAAGCATGTTTGTTTGTTGTGTTAATACGTATATATATAATATGTAATGTATATAAGCATGACTGAGTAAAGTAAATAGACGAATTGAAGATAATAAAATGGCTGGTGTAGATAAGTTGACGCAAGGACATCATTCTCAGAGATGATTTTTACAAGAAGTCATCCTGTAGTGTTGCGTAAAGCTTGTGTGTGTCGCTCTGTCAATATGATAAATCGTTGACAATGACGCCACTTTCTCTATGATAATATGCGACATGCCACTGTAGATCTGTAGAGCTATTATAGCTTGTAAAAAGAGGGTATGGCTAGAAAAAAGTATTTCGTTTGTTGAAGTGGCATGTGTCCTTGTCTTGTTTGAGCCTCATTTTTCGCTAAAAAGTTGTTGTTGAAAGGGAAGCAAGCATGCATAAATAATACTATTTATACTTGTCTCATAAAGTTGTCCGCAACCTTTTTTTCCATTTTTATGCCCACTTGTGAGTGATTGCCTCTCATTATTTACGCATCCTGGAACACTGGCACTTTTCATCGCTAGCGTCTGGTATTAAATTCAACAAAAAATTACATTTTCAGAATACAAAAAGCAATTTCTATTTGGGATTATTCTATTGTAAACCCTTTTTGACAAATTAATCTTTAAATGTAAAGGAGTTTTTAACAAACTGACTGAAAGATATATTCAATATTAGCTTTTGACTTGTATCGCCTTAAATATTTCTAAATAAATCCTTTCGTAATAATGGAATTAGTTGGCTAAAGGATTATATGTAAACAGGGAATCGTTTTGGACATAGATGTAATTTGGTTCGTTGATGGAATAAGAGCTACCGTTTTGTTCTATTCTAATACACAGTGATCATTGTACCATGAAAACTACTAAGACATCCTTCATTCATAAGTAATGACGACTTCTTCCTCTAATGTTCGTTTTATTGTATTCCAGCTAAGTAAACGTGTGTCTATGTCAAATCAAATCGCCCACTGTGCCATGTTTGTTTGTACCTTTTTGCCCGTACCATATGTCAGCAAAAGCAATATATTATAATTGAATCAGATCAAAGGCCAAAATGCCAGTTTTCTCACTTTCTCTTTTATTGCCTAACATAATGTACCTAACGCTGAAAGTAAATAGTCGCTGAAGGACGTTCCTCCTCCTATCAAACACAACGCATCACCCAAGTCAATATTGAATAATGTATCAATAAAAACGAGCTACTGCGAAATACTAGTACAAGCTTGAGTTAGTAAAACCGACTTAAGACAAGTTGCGCATTATTCCTTACGTATTATACAAATTATGTACATTGTAGTTGTAACCAAACTGGCAATTGTCGAGAAACAATTTATTAATATAATATGTCACCAGGACGGTTTTGACTTCAAGGTTTTCAGTAGTTGGTTCATCAATTCAATCGAAGCTGTAGTTTGGCTGGAATTGAAAATACAGAGGTATTTTCTCTCAATATTATGTTGGAAAGAAGTTCAATTGCACGATTGTGCAGTAATGATGCATGTATTACTGTAATTTGGTTCAATAATTCCAGTCGTGGAAATTTGTAGGTTTTAATATTTTATATAGTCAATAGCGGAAATTTCAGGTAAACCCATTAAGTGTTTTAATGCAAAAACAACTAGTTGTCTCCAAAAATGTCATCCTTTCATTTCAATTTCTACCCTCAGAATATGAATAAAATAACAGCAGTTTAGGCTAGTAGCAAAATAATCCAGTAACTTACACATTCCCTCCTATGAACACTCTCTATATATGGATTTGTCTTCAAATAAACTTCATTTTGCATCATGCTAACAAGACATTTTCCGTATTTGTCCGTGTCTTGTGATTTTACTTGTTGCGTTTAGTATATAAAACTTCTGGTTCAACAACTTTTCAACTCTTCAAACATTTCCAACAGAGATGTTGAAATGTTGAAAGCTTAATTCTACTTTTACTGTAACTAAACCAAATGCATACGACAGGCAAGACATAAATTATTAACGTGTATGACCGCATTGACATGAACCTATGTTGCATGTTTAAATACAAACCTTGGTTGTCCATTTCATTATATATGTATAAGTATTTGTGGCGGATAGAGTTTGTTAGGAACAGAGTTGTTTTACAAACAATCTACGCTTTTAACATTGAATTGCCTCCTTTTTTTATTATGTATATCTCTTGTTTAACCTATGCAATTTGTCGTGATATTTGATATGCATATCATCAGAAATAATTGTACAACGAACATTTGATTGCTCTGTTTACAACAGATTTCTGTTTCCTGTGACATAACTGTGTAAGGATATACATTTGTTGCTCTGAATAAATGATAAATAGGTTTATTTGATACAACACCCACAACTGAACAACGGATTAATGACATTTTTTCTGAAATGAATAATACTTAGATTATGTATTCTCATTTGACAATCAAATAAAATACGTAAGGATTTAAAAATGACAATAACAAGTAACAAGGAAAGGGAAAAAGTAAAATTTCTAATTCTGATGCATATTATTCCTTTATTGAATTTATATACTATTTGTATGCACCTATACATTCTAATTCTTAGAAAATTTCACAGGGTATGGATCCAAATTCAAAACCAGAGTCCAGGAAAAACCTCATCTGCTTACTACAGACTAAAATGAAATATCTAGATAAGAAGGATTTTCATTTATACCCATAAAACCAATATGTATATAAATATGAACAAAGTTTGGTAATCTCTTAGGAAGTCTATAATTGAAAGCACTAGGCTTCATTTATGACAGTCATTTCAGTCTGATCTGCCTTGTATCCATACGCTCCCGTACTGAAAGTGAGTTTTCCAGTAATTTTGTGGCTTTGTAAACAACAAAAATGCGCAGAATATGTCAAAATGCTGCAATACAATTTTTAGATACCCTGACTGACAACGACACTTCTTTTCGGTTCGACCAATCGAATCGACTATTTTAGTTCTTAACCTTTTTGATTCAATTACAAAGAAAGAAAGAAATGTAGGACATTTCTCTGTTTGATTATATTTATTTATCTGTTTACCTAAATTTATATACTATATCAAAGGTTGAAGGAATGGATGATCTTATTTATTTGAACAATCTTTCGTGGTAAACTTTAGACGTTTGGACGAGATATATGGATTTATTTTTCAGTTCCAGATAAATATCTATACTTATCATTCACTTTATAGCCAGTTAAATAATCTGATTTTAAAAATACGAATTGTACCTACTATAGAGCTTATGGTGTATTGTTAAAGTGCTTTATATTTTTTTATTTCAGCGAATGTAACCTTTCTTACAGCGATTCTCCGTCGTAAAAGGCCACGAGAATCCTTGTCACGGATCGATTTACTGCTTCTCCATCTAGCAATTGCGGACTTAATGGTAAAAAATTACTGAATTCTTATGTTGATTTCCTTACCGTATTATGCGCTTTCTGGTTCAAATGCAATGCGGGTTGGTTTGGGAAATCATTTAAATTCGTTAGGGACTAGGGGACTTGTATGCAATACGCAATACGCTAGCTAAAATCGTTAGTTTTATTTGTGGAACATTTTTTTGTTTGGTGTATTTTGTGCAATAAATGCATTGAATTAACCAAATTGCATACCTATATGAAATATAAATTCTTATCCAAATTTTGAACTCCAGAATGTTATGAAAACTAGAAATGTCTTCTGATTTAGGTTACATTTTTCATGATGCCATTGGAAATCGCATGGGCAGCTACCGTCTATTGGAGGGCTGGTGACACTATGTGTCGCATAATGTCATTTTTTCGCATTTTTGGCCTGTATCTCTCTGGATTTGTCCTTGTCTGTCTGGCAATAGATCGGTAAGCTCTCTTTTCCACCGTTTTATCAAAATCATGATTATAATATTAATGAAAGCAACTGTTCATGTGAAAAGAAAAAACCTACTTTGTATGTCGTATAGATTAAATTTATTCTTAATTTTATTTCCATTCATCCAAGAGTGAAATCAGTGCTAATACAAATATTAATGATAGAAGAGTTATTAGTTTTTACGAGTGTGTACATTGGCTTACGACGATCTGGACATCATCGTGTAGAGTTATAGAGACGGGAAGCAAAGTTGGAGTTGCCAGTGATAGTAAGGTTCTTTTAAAGTATGATGTAAGTATGACCTCGGACAAGATTCTTTATTAGTGCTTACATGTCCACAGGATATTTGCATTCATATAATGGCTTCATCATAATTATAAAATCAAGAAAGTAAACATAATACATATAACTACATAATAATATGCAGGTAGCATCTTCTATCACAACGGAAATTCCCCCTATCTTCCTCTACCACTTTCTTTTCTATTCCAATTTCCTTCCAATTCCGGGTTTTTGTTTGTTAAACCAACAGTGGAAAATCTCCTTCCTATTCAAGGTACATATACATGCAGGAACTCTTCAAATAGGCACATTTGATATAATAAAAAACTCTAAAAGGACCAAAAAAATCTTTCCTGAACCAGTTTAAACAGTGTTACATAAACTAAACTCTATATACGAAAAACCTCCTTAACACCCACATCTCACATCACCAAACCCACATTACTGTATATGATTCCTTCATTCATGGGCTGTTGTATGTTGTATGTGTTTCATTTTACCCCAATTCTTCATTACGCAAAGTGTATTATGTGAATATATGTCAAACATTTATTGCTAAAAATTTGGGATCTTGAGCTGATTCTTCGCTTATATATTTTGTTGCAGGGCAGTGTTTCTGAAATCTTATAAGTCAAGCAATCTATGTTCATAATATTATTATCAAGCATTGATTCAGCCAGCGAAAGATGTACGATATGCATATAATAAAATGATACTAAGCAGAATCACTACAAATTCCTAAAACACTAGAGTTCTCTGTTCTCACGTTCACAAGAAAATCTCGTAACGACAATATGAAACAATTACGTAACAGATTCTTATATGGAATGAAAGTACTTGTGTTTCGCGAAATGTGAGAGAAACAGATAATGTAGTACGGGATAATACGATATTAATATATTACGGAACATTACAAGTTAATATATATACATTGGGCATCATCGTTTCAAATTGTCCTGTTTAATTCTTATTCAGAAGTGCATTAAATTTTTGCTTTAAATGCTCTAATTCTCATATTAGCATCCTAGGGGCACTCTTCTTACTTGAAATAGAAGGATGGATAGCTTAGATTTCATATTATATAACATAAGATGTACTCTTGGCATCGCAAACAGTTATGATGGATAATATTTGAAGTTGGAGTTGTCTAAAGTACAACTCTAAATAGAAATTTCCTATAAAACTTTTTAGGAATTTGTTCGTTGCATAATGCATTTTATTTACACTATTGATCCTTTATGAAACATCAACAGATTTTATCAACTTTGTTGAAGGGATACGACTAATACTCTCCGAATCTTATTTACCTATTGTCTAATCTATGATTGGTAGTTGGTACTTAAGCAAGCTGGCATTAAAAGTTTGATGGAATTTGGATCAAGATCATCTAGAATTTTGTTGGTTCATCGAGTAATTTATTTCATCCAGCTACAAAAACATTTTAACTACGATTTATAGATTTATATTCTGGGCCGTATAACCCCTAACCAAATATTAACTTGAGATTACTCCATATTACTTGAGAATTTAGCAATTATATTGTGGCATGGCATATAGAATAGATCCGTCAAAATCCCAATCACAACTTTCACTCAATTGAAAGTTTTGTTTTATCGTACTTAACGAAAGTTGGCACAAATCACCAACTATATGCACAGTTTCAAGGGGTTCTGTGAGAATGCAGTGCAAACATCATATAGGGACTGTGGATAGGATCAGGTTGACAATGTAAATCAAAAAGTAATTTCGTTATTTCCTTCATCAGTTACAATTTATTGGATACATGAACTCTTTATATTTTCTTACCGAAAGAATTTATATACAGAATTCTTCAGTATCAGAATCAGGAAGCGATTCACAATTCTCTTTAATGTTGTATTTACTGTAAATGTCACTGGCAGAAAGTACAATACAATATGCCACTTCTGATTGTGCGAACCAAAGGGAATATTACTTCCAAAAACTTCTCCAGTAGTGTGACTTGTCCTAAAGTTGCTTTTGTGACTTGAGGAGAGGGCTTCATGCTTGAACTTGAATAGACATCCGTTACTACTAAAGAGAAGAAAGAAGCGCGATAATGAGCTAGAATTGTGAACAAATATTTCTATCATCCGTAATTTATGGGAACATATAACATTATCATTTTCCAGAATAATATTTTATGTACTTATGTATGTACGTAGATAACGTACGGTGGTAGTTATGAATAAAAACGATAGATTCGTTGAGTCTTGAAGTAGTATTGATTTATGGTAACCTGTAATATTTATCACATCATAAACTGTTACAATACTATAAGATCTTCCAGGGAAGGAAGGGCTTCCTTTCATGGACTAAAATAACACTTCATAGTATATAATGCTTTATACTATTAATTATGATATCAGGCAATTTGGTATGCCGTCATGGACAGACGCTGCCATTCTGGTGTGCTTTCGTAACGTTACGGTTAAATAATAGTTCATTCTCGTTTATCAACTGCATCACCGCTCGTGACTCGTGAGTATATGTAGGTGTTATAAAGTTCCCAAGTCGACATAATTAATTTTTCTTTGCTACAGTGCATCCCTAAAATAACCTTACAAGTTCTAAAATATGTAATGTATTTCCCATTTCTACAATTCAGGTACTTAGCTGTCCGATATCCAATGCAAGGCTTAGCTTCTACAAAGCGAGCGAAACTCATGGTGTTGGTTGCTTGGATTCTTTCCTGTGCTTGTAGCTTTCCTCAGGTAATCTTATGTTGTACTTAATTGTGTCTACATTCATTAAATAGTGACATAAAGTTACATAATATGAAAGATATATAAACATCTATGTAAGTGCATTACTTTATTTATAAAGACTAATGCAATTGAAAGTATAAATTATACATAAGTTCTGTGTTCAAAAAAGCTGTCCACTTTCTTTAATGATGGTACGAACCTCGTACCGTTACATATGAATCTATTTAGAAATATCTATGTACAATGCAATTATGATAATGAATGAAGGTAATATTTATTTACTTACGTTTTTCTTGTGTAGATACTTATATTTCATGTGCAAAGTCATCCGCATTTCAAATGGTACACACAATGTATGTCTTCAATATCCATCGCAAACTCCAAGTACGACATTCCCTACCAGATTTTCGGAATGATAATGATGTACGCTCTTCCTTTCATCCTTCTTGTTGTGCTGTACGGGTCGATAGCTGTGGAACTGTACAAAATGTCCCATTCTTCCAGAGGTGTATTCGGATCTCCAGGTGGGCGAGATATATCCATCTTTACACTTTCACTTTCTGTAACGAACTTTCCTTTGTTTTGTAACTTGTGCTCTCTGTAACTTTCTTGCTACAAGTTTCAGAAGTCGACAAACACATTGTACGCCAAAAGAGTAAAAAAGACAATCAGATTCGAGAAAACAAAGGAAACCTTAAATTTCCAAGAAATATAATTACTAGATGTACTATTGTCATATAGCATGAATTAGACAAGTAACATTTTCTGGTAACTTAATTTATCTTTTTAATTCTGTGACGAAATAACCGTGAGCCGAAATTTATTTCCGGTGAAAGCGAATTTTCTATCGAATCTTCCATTATATTATCATGTAACATGTGGATAAAAATTAAATCAGAAATTTTTACATACAAATTTTCTAAAGTTCTGCAATCCAATTTCCTAATTTGGGTTTTTATCATAAGCCAATTGGTTGTGAAACTTTGTATGAATAAAAATATGAGACGAATGGTACTTCAAGTTACAAGACAAGCAAGTCAGTTATGATAGGAAGTGTATGTATTTTTATGAAAGAGGAAATATCAAAGAAATAGAAAATTACTTTTCCTACTATTCTATTTAAGTATTTGTATGTATTTCTATGTGTGTTTTATGTAGTCCAAGTTCTTAGAATATGAGCCGTCTACGATAACATATAATACTTAGATTACTTTAGTATATGTAAGAATTGGGCCAATCAAATACAATACAAACAAAAATACCCGAATTCTTCAAAACAACATTTATTTTAAAGTAAAGAAAAGTTTCTATACGGAGAGTAAAATCGATTGATGTGGACTATAGATGTAGGTAAATTATATATTGCATAATATTGCTGGATAAGTCCGTTAATTAATAGCCACCATTCGCATTTCACATGTTGTGTAGAGTAGATGTACATATGCACATATATATGTTATCTGCGTTCACTTTAAGGTTATTTAAAATGACTTATTTTTATTTGTGAAATTAGATATTTACAATTGTACTTCATTTCATTAAAATATTTTACCTGCTCTATTTTCAGAGGGATTGCGGAGAAGTGGTGTCGACAATATCCAGCGTGCCAAAGTGAAGTCCATTCAGATGACATTTGTGATCGCATTTGCGTTTTTGGTTTGCTGGAGTCCATATTATTTTATGAACGCTTGGTAAGAAACGTGAAGTACTCCATTATGTATAAATCATGTATTACATAGCGCATTAATTACAAGCAATGAAAGCATATACTATATTATATATTATGACCCACTTGTAATCATGTAACAGACAAATCCGGAAAGTGAAAGCGGAAGAAAAGCAGGTGCATATAAAATGCTACTATAATCTCGTGTTTGGTTTTCATCTAGAAGCACGCTAGATGAATGAAAAATGATATGACTTAACAGAAAGTCAGAAGCAGGTTGGAGAAAATGCTATTCTTTCACAGACAGGGACGAACACAATGTCGAATTCACTTATGTAATTATGCAAATGTAATTAAAAAGTCTTCATTCTGTCTCAAGTAGTGGAATTGCAAAGAATTCTTATTACAGTTCCCCTTTTTTATTTTTTAAACAACAATGATTTATTAAGTTTCTCGATCTTGTGTCAAATGACCTGGAATGCACTAATTTGCAATTATACAAAATAATATTTACCCATGATTCTTAAATCGACAAAGCAAGAACGATGAATTGAAGATGTAAAAGGAGTAAAAACAAAAACCCACACAATTACATAATAATGTAATATCGATCATATCATATACAGTGCACAGTAATTCACGTTTTCCCTGACTGACGGAAAATTCCCATCCATTGCACAAAGGAAAATCTCCGAGATTAAAGCCCAACTTCACCAGATTATTTATTTTTTACGGTTTCTAGTCCTCAAACTTTTTTTTACCAAAGTCATGTGGTGAAATTCATTAAATAAGATGGGACAAGATTGTATTTCCGAAAATGCTTTCGTAGCAGTTCTTTGGTCACGTAAATGAGGGTCAAAAAATGTTTATCTGAAGCCCGTAAAGTTTTAGTATTTCCTGGACCCAGTAAACTACAGTTTATGTAAATTTTTACACTCGATGTGTTTGTAAACATTAACTCACCTCGAATCTTTTGCCGGCACAAGGACAAGTTATAAAGATGCCAATGGGGAATAGATTATGATTCGCCAATAACGCCTTGCTACAGGGCAGCGGTGAAACGGTTTATGTATAAGCAGTTTTCGACCTTCAGCTTTGATCTCTTCTGGAAACGAGCATGATATTGTTAATTTTATATTGGTGTAAGTACTCTTGTTCTTTTTTACTTGGAAAAGGAAATACTGCCGATGTATTAAATCAAAGGTCACGTCTTTGTTTCTCGACGATACGGTTTATAAATAGAAGAATGGAAAAAAGATAAAGCATTCTGCCTACAGTTTCACCCCAAATTTTTAGTTTATTGGCAATATAATATGTACCTCTTTTCTGTACAAAACACAAAGAGAAAGCTAGGTCGTTTTCCATTTACATTATTTCACGATAGGTTCTATAGTTGTATCGGGAGGAGAAAGTATACTGATTGCATTGTACGGTGAATACAAATATCACATGTTGAATAGGTACATTTACGTTTTGTTACAATACAACTTGGTATAATAAAGGCTCTTGGTTCATGCAAATGGTTAAACTTAACTTGTAACTAGTTGTAGCTAAATTTCTAGGTATTTTATAAACATTGTCTAGTTCATATTCAATGTTAAGTCAACCTGACCATGCGCATCAGAATTTTAATGAATCTAATCACGTTCGAATTGCATGATCATCATCAAAATCATCATCACAGGTTTTGTAGTTTTCAAAAGAAGTTTTTGAAGTTTGTTTGTTATGAAGAATTTTTGACTAGATACAATTTATAATGTATATTATGCCATTTGTTAAAGTTACAGCGTACTTATGTATGTGTGGATGTAAGACTATATGTATGTAACAATGTATAATACAAAGAATAAGGCATAGCAAGTACTGTTTTTAGTTGTTTAACTTCTAGCGATGCTAGCACAAGCAATCCGGTTATAACCGGAAATTTATAAGTATAAAAAGGGTAGACTACTACTGAGAACCCTTTTT